>CP142133.1:34335000-34595000 GCA_036013995.1 Theobroma grandiflorum
ACGAGTTGTCACAAGAATTTTGCTTCCGGCAGCACCAAAGACTAGATACTTTAAAAAATCATCCCATTTTAAATTGTTTTCATTCCACACATCATCCAACACAAGTAGATATCTCTTTCCTCTTAATCCTTTTTCAAGTTTTGTTTGAACGTGATCTAGATCCAAGTCGTCCACTTTGCCATATCTCAAAGACTTCAAGATTGTCTTAAAAATCATACTGATATCAAATTCTTGAGAAACCCGCACCCATATCTGTTGATCGAAGTAGCGTTTTACTTTTACATCGGCGCACACCAATTGAGCCAGAGAGGTCTTTCCTAAACCTCCAAAACCAACAATAGCAACAATATTGGAGATGTTGTCACCATGATTTTGCTCCTTCAACAATGATTCTATAATGTGCTCTTTATCTTTCTCTCTCCCTATTATTAATTCCGGTCTCACCTTTGTGGCAGTCTCCCTGTCAGTATTCTTAGCTTTCATATCCAGTATTACAACTCTCTCCCTCAAGTTAAACTTAGACATATCTGCCGCCACCGCGTCCAGCCTCTCTCTAATCTCCTTAATTCTATGACCCATCTTAAGAGCAAATGCTAGAGGGTTGGAGGATGAAAAGAACTTGCTTACCTGTCCCCGATCAAGCACCTTCTGGCGTAGGATTTGATAGTCAAATTCATCCAACAAGTCGTCTGCATCATAGACAACGTCTTCCAGCCGAAGTATCCAGTTTTTCAAGGCACGGTCGCTCTCCTGCTTCTCATCAGCATCAAGAAGGATGGCATTTATGGTGCTGAGAGTCTCTTGAAGCTTCTCCAGATCCTTCTTCAGCCCGAAAATCAAGCCAAGCTCTTGCCCAGCAAGCCACACCAACTTGGACAAGATGTTACTGACCATCTCGTATGGAATTGCTTCTGCCATCGATCGATTGTATATCTTTCGTCCTCTTGGTTGAAAATGGATCTAAACCTGATAACAGGGAAATAAAATGCTTCAACAATACTACTTCATCAAAATTAAAAGCAACCATGTGAGGTAGGTAGGCAGGCCTAGTTGGCTTTAATGAGCTGCTACCATTGGTAAAATAAGTTGGTCCTCTCGTTACCTAGCTTCCTTCTCTAAGTGCATTTGGCTATACTTAGATTGGTTTTGATTGATCGTCTCAAAAACTCATATGATCTTAATACTAATAACACAATCGAACTAACACCTAAGAAAACACAATAAAGAAAGACCAAGTGGACTTGACCTGATATGATCAGATATTGCTGCAACCATAATATGCAGGTGCTCTCGATCATTATCTATATACACGTGCGTGGCGATTAAAAATGGGATAAGATGAAAACATTGTAAACTAACAACACTCTTCCATATCCTGCAATTACTACTAATTTCTATCATATACTTCTTATTAGAATGAAATTTAAGCATACGTTTGTTGATATATTTTTGCATATTTTAAAGTCATAATATTAAAACTATTTCATACTAAAGTGCTACACATAGTATATTACTAAATATTCATAGGATTTAGAAGTAAAGAAGTAAAGTAGAAATTAATTAATTTTATTTGCTAACTTAAAAAACAAGAAGTCAAATTCATAAATGAGAAGAGAAATATATAGAGCATATAAAAAAAATTATACGGAGAATATAATATGTTCAGTTGAAACTTACCTGAATTGAAATGGAATTACTTCACCAACTCCGGAGATCGGGAAACCACAATTAAGGAAAGGAAAAGTTGCTAACAAGGATCAAACTAAAGTAATTTAAGAGATCAACTGTTTTTTTTTTTTTGTTTGCAGAGTTAAACAACAGAGATGTTTTTCTTCTTTAAGCTAAAAGAAAAGTGAGAAAATAAAATGGAAGAGTAGGTTTTGTTGAGTAAGAAGAAGAGCAAGGCATGCAGAAATCAAACAAACTCTTGGGATAGTGCAGATGATAGAAGAAGATGCTTAAATGGGAACTGTACGAGGATGAAGTAATAAACTTTGATGATTCTATCTCAGATGTTCTGCTTGTGTTTCCAGGAAGTGTAATGGAAAGAGGATAGGACTTGCGAGGAAACTTTTGAAAATGAATTGTCCTTTCTCTTCTTCCCAAAACATGTGACAGTGGGTCCACACTTTGAAAATCATGAGCACTTTTGAATTATGGTTTATTTCTTTTATTCAAAAAATAATAAATCCGAATATCTTTTACTTTATGACTCTTACACGAACAAATTAAGCCTAGTGCGGAAAATGAATTTACCAAACAAAAAGGAAAATTTTCAAAAATTTTTTAGATATTTTTTATTCATGATTAAATTGAATACAATATTAATGCCACCATTAATGGAGAGTGTAAAAATATTTTTGACAAATTCTCTTTCTAAAAAAAATAATGATGGATATGTTCTCTTAAAAGAAAATTTTAACTAATTAATGTAAAATTAACTTCATATTTGTGATCCTGAACATAATAATGTAAAATTTACCTTTATTCAAAAGACTATTTTTTTTCTTTGTGCTCCTACGCAATGGGACACGAAATTATTGTTGCACTTTTGTTTTATTCATTTTTTTGATCATCTTTCACTTACTTTTCAGTATTAATTTTTGACTGACTTGGTTGGTTTACATGAAAAACACTTGACAATCTTTGAAAATAAAAACTATTATTATTATTTCGTAAATGTCTGTAAGAGTAAATACTTGATTATCCCTTTCTATGATTCTACTGTAATTAAATATTAGTTGGTAAATTATTTCTCATAATGAGTAATGACTTACTTTTAAAAGCTTTTTTGAGTAATTGATGTGATCCCTTTATTATTGTCCTTCGCATTTTTTTTCATTTTGCAATTATTTTTCCCTTCGAGGTCCATTTAATTTAGTACAAGGAGATTCCCAGAGCTTTCTCACGGATTGTTGTCCCTTTTTACTAGTGAGACATGGAATCAAGAGCACTTTTGAATTAATGGTTTTCTAGCAATGAACAATAATTTCATTGTTGCCTGGTTAAATCATCATGGACAAATTTTAGTGAGCAAAAAAAAAAAAAAAAAAGCCTTCTGCTCATATATCATTCTATTCACTTTTAGAAGTTTGTTTATCAACTAGTTGCTTAGTTAAAAAAATTATAACAATTAATCAACTTTTAATCATTACGATTGAAATAAGTCCTTTGCCTTATAAAGTTAAAGTCTTGAATAGCATTATAAATTAATGTCATCATTAATTTATGACAAATTTACTTTTCAAAGAAAAAAAAAAGAACTTCTTCCTTTATACTTGTTCTTTTTGGTGGTAGCCTTGGGGTAGTAGTGGCTTCTCCAAATAATTACTAGTCAGAGGTTGTGATCAGGGTTGTTAATTAATCCAAGAACCTTAAATTTAAAACTTTAATTACCTAAATATCTTTTACTTTATGAAATTATTGGCTTTACTTTTTCATTTCTTTTTTATTAAAAATTATTATTTAACAAATAATAAAATCTCACTCCAAAATCTTAAATTATTAAAACACAATAGATGTGCTGATGAATATTAAATTATAAATTTTAGTTACCATAAAAAGTGATTATTAAAGGGCAATAGATAATTATATCCATCATCTCTTTTCTTTGATAATAACCAGCTACAATAGGGCGAGAGTAGGCATAGAAAATTAATAAACTTTGACTTATTCTTTCTCAGATGTTCTGTTAAGGACCCTGCTTGCCTTCAATTTCCAGCAAGTGTTATGGCAAGAGGATGGAACTTGCCAGGAAACTCAACACGATGTTACTGACCACCACGTATGGAATTACTTCCGCCATGGAACTACAACTTGGTTGAAATGAATCTAAAGCACATAACAAGGAAATGCAAGCAAACTTAACACGGTAATCAAAGACTTACTCTATAAAGATAAATGCTGATAATATAGATAAAGTGGGAAAATGAAGAAAAATAAAATGGAAGAAGATGCTTAAATGGGAACTCTAGGAAGAAAAATGGGAAAATATTGGCAAGTTGGGTCAAAGTCGTCCCATTTGAGTTTCCGCACTAATTTTATTCTCTTTTCTTTGATAACAACCAGCTACAATAGGACGAGAGTCGGTATAGAAAATTAATAAACTTTGTCTTATTCTCTCTCAGATGTTCTGCTAAGGACCCTGCTTGCCTTTAATTTCCAGCAATTGTTATGGCAAGAGGATGAGACTTGCCAGGAAACTCAACACGATGTTACTGACCGCAAGGCGTGGAATTACTTCCGCCATGGATCTACAACTTGGTTGAAATGAATCTAAAGCAGATAATAGAGAAATGCAAGCAAACCTAACGCGGTGTTGAATTATTGGGTCTGTCTCCATTGACAGGACAGCTTAGAGATAGACTTTGATTGAATGCGGTTGAAAGAGTTAACAAGAGAGGGGCCATGGCAATGGCATGCTCATGCTCAGTTCCTGAGCTCCCCTTTTCTCTTGCTGTCCAAACAACAGCCTTAGATCTACTTGAATTATCAATGCATATTTATATGTTTCGTCAGGCTCTTCAGATCATAAACAAAAAACAGAAAAATGTAGGACCACCCTCTTTTGGCTTCTTTACCTTATTCGAAAGCACATTTGCTGATGGTTATAATTACAACAGTCCAAGGTATCCAAAGGGAAAAAGAAAAGTTAAAATAAATAAAAGAGAAAATTATGAAAAATGACTTTCATAATAATGGTATTTAAAAAACAGTCTCTATAATTTTAACTGTTTGTAAATAATTTTTGATAGGATTTAACAAAAATACCTTTTAAATAATTTTAAACAAATTAAAATGATTTCAGTTTTCTCTATCCCTCCATTCAGACAAAAATTTTAAAATTAAATCTTGCTTTCTTTCTCTACTCAAATACTATTTATCTTGCCATCCAAAGAGTAAAGATGACATCAAACTATTTCTTATTTTATTTTATTTTTTTATATGGTAGATCTTGTTGTTCTCAAGGACGATAAACTGCGATTTCGCTCTGATTGCAGGCAGTATGATGAATGTGGTAACTGGATGTTTTTTGATGATGACTTGCTTCGAAACATGTGCTGCGATGAAGATGCCTATGTTGATGAGTTGGATCGAATTGGTTAAGATGATGGGTTCAAGGAGAAGGAACAACTAAAGTATGTTTGATGGGTTTTATGATAGTTCACAATTTTGTTGTGTTTGGAATTGAGATGATTGTTAAGCATATTTGCTGAGAATTTTAATTTTTTATGAGATTTTGAGTTAAAATTGTTTAGAGAATATTTTGTAAAGGGAGTATATTTTGTTTTTGCATAAGAGGAGTGAGCAAGACTCTCCCGATAGAGATATATTTGGTCTTATTTTGGACGGTTATGGGGTTTTGTAACTTATCTTTTATAAAGTGCACAATTTCATGGCTTAGCAAAAAAAAAAATATATGTATTTTAGGTTTTTGAGTTTATTGGTTTATTCATAGAATCTCAAAATTGAGAAGTTGAAATTGATTAAACTAGTTTTTAAGTATTGCGAGACTGGCTTTTAAACATTGCGTGACTTAATCATTGCGTGACTGGTTTTTAGGCATTACGTGATTAGTTTTAGGCATTGCATAATTGGTTTTTAGGCATTGCATGATTGGTTTTTAAGTATTGCGTGACTGATTTTTAAGTAATGTCTAAGTCACACAATGCATCAGAAACTAATCACGCAATGCCTTATTAACTAGTCACATAATGTCTTACTAACAAGTCACGCAATGCCTTACTAAAATTAGTCACGCAATGTCCAAAGTCAGTCACGCAATGCCCAAAGTCAGTTACACAATGTTCAAAATTAGTCACGCAATACCTAAAAATTAGTCACGCAACGCCTTACTAAAAATTAGTCATATAATGCTTAAACACTAGTCACGCAATGCCCAAAATCAATCACATAATATTCAAAATTAGTCACGTAATGCCTAAAAACTACCAAAACTACTAACTTCTATTCAACAAGATCAACAATTTCAAACAATAAACCATATTCTATTTAACAACATAATTAATGAGTATACCTACTTGAGAAAAAATACTCAACATGTTTAAAGATTTTTTTTCATATATAAAAAATCACTCCAAAATATTTAAAAATACTCAAAACGCTCAAAGGTTTTTTTTCATGTATCAAAAATTATTCTAAAATGCTCAAAATGCTTAAACATTTTCCTTTCTGATAAAGAATATATCAGAGATGAATAGTTTGACGAGAAAAACTCAAAGAATATGAGTTCATTTGAAGCATAGAACTAAACATACTTGACCCGTTAATAGGTTTCGGGTTGAGACGCAGAACTAAATAAATTAGCTAATTTCATTAAGGGTAATTTTGTAAAAAATACCTAAAAACAATGAAAATTATAAAAAAGTCTATTGTCAGAAATGCTTTATGTACGAAGCTCATTTAAAAAAAGAACCCTAAATAAAACCTAAAATGACTTGGAAAAAGAGTCATTGTATTAGGTTACAAAAGCTAGCATGGCGGAGTTCCCTGCCCTTAATGGCCTGAGTGTCTCCTATAACCACTTTGGAGTACCCTGCGGGCACCCACAACCCATCTCACATCCACCCTCGTTTCGTTGAGCTTCTCGTCTTTGTGTTTCCCAAAGGACTGGTTCATTACCAATACAATCCTAGCTTTGATCAACCTGCCTTGGCTGTTCTTGCTTTGGCAGTGCAAATGCTGCAACTGTTTCTATTCCATCCATTGTTTTTGCCACTGGCATTGATGACGATGTCCTAGCCAAATGCTTTAAAACTGATGGCGCTACCGTTCAGGAGATCAAGGCCGGTCTTGAAGCCAAGGCCAAGAATTATAGCACCATCTTATTCTTCAAGTGAAAAATAGCTATCATTCTAATAATCCATATCTTTATTTGGTTCTGCCTCCATGATGTTTTGTAGGCAAAGATAAGTTGAAGAAAACCAAATATTATGCAAAAACTAAGCTAAAAAATGTTGAACAAAGTGCAGTCAATTGTTTTTTCCTTGTGATGGGGAAAACTTTGGTCATTTGTCTCCTCATTAAGCATAATATTTTATTCATGATTAAATTGAACACAATATTATTACCTCCATTAATGAAGGTTGCAATGTCATCAAAGAAGTATTATTAATTAAATTCTCTCTAAAAAAAAAAGATAAAGGACGGAAGTGCTCTATTAAAGATAATTTTAATTTGTAAAATTGGTTTTATGTTTGTGATCTTAAACATAATATAATATCTTCTTCATAAGATTTTCAAGAAATTGAATTACTTAAATGAAGCATAATTTTTCCCTAAACAATTTTTTTTTAAAAAAAAAAGAACCCTAAACAAAATTTACCATTATTCAAAATGAAATTTAGTTCACAATTTTAATTTTTTTTTCTTTGTGCTCCTATCCAAATGGGACATGAAATCGTTGATGAACTTTTGAATTATTGATCTCTTTATTTTTATCATTTTTCAATTATTTTTGGGTATTTATTTCTTACCTATTTGATTGATTTACATGAAAAGCACTTGATTCTCATTGTAAGTAAAAATTACTATTATTATTTCATTAAGAGAAAACAATTAGATCCCTATTTATGATTCTTTTGCAATTAAGCATTGCTTGGTAAATTTTCTTATAGTAATGAGTAATGACCTACCTCATTATTGGTAAGTCATCATGGACAAATTTTCGTAAATGTCCACTACTTTACTTTTTAGTTGTTGGACAGTAAGGTATTTACCACCATTAATAGAGACTGAATTCTCAAGGAAGAACTATTTTGACCAAGTCTCTGTCAGATGCTCTGTTAAGGACCCTGGTTGGCTTTCCAGGAAGTGTTACGGTAAGAGGATGGGACTTGCGCGAACGTAAGTGTAAGACAAGGGACCAAATATCATTGAATTTCATGGGGCTTCACTTGTTTCTTTTGAATAAATGAAATTCTAACTAATTCAAAATTGACCTTACGTGTTTGCTCCTAAATCAGTGACAGTGCAGAGCACTATTATTTCTCTTCATCCCCGAAATAGTTGCTCTAGTTTAGACGCACCACTAACAATAAAGAGCGTTCTGAGTTTATTTCTAGTTTTGTTTCCGATAGCACTGGTTTGTTACCAATACAATCCTAGCTCTGATCAACCTGCCATGGCTGTTTCTGCCTTTGGCACTGTAAAATGCTGGAACAGTCTGTATTCCATCCACTGTTTTTGCCACTAGCATTGATTATGAAGTCCTAGCCAAAGGCTTTAAAATTCATGTTACTACCATTCAGAAGATCAAGCCTGGTCATCATGTTTCGGTAGAAATAAAATCATATTAAGGCAGCAGCAGGGAATGCTTTTCATTTTCCAGTGCATCTTAATACAGCAAACAGAGATTTGCGCTTTATTCTATCAAAAGCTTATATCCATGAAAATTTAGAAAGAGAGAAAGGGAAGTCTGAATCTGTAAAAATTGACAGATTTGATCTTGCTTGAAGGATGAATTACTGTTTTTATGTTTTCATTGCTGTGTTAATAAATTACTATTTATATAAAATTATATTTATGGATCTCTACTTTATGTCAAGTTATATAAATTAAGGTGTGATTGAGTATTATCTACCTTTCATGTTTTTTAAAAACAAAATATTGATAATTAATGGTAAATTTTAAGTAGGAAATATTTCTAATGAATGCCCGTTGCAAAGTTGTAGTGACATTTATTGAAAAATTAATCTATTTTGGAGATGAGTAACTTCAATTTTATAGCTTTTCTTAATTAATTAAAATTGAAACATTTATGATAGTTTCACTTGATACATTTTGAGATAAATCAACACCTTTTATAATAATATAATGAAAAATATACCTACAGAAATGAAACAATCCATATTTGATAGTAAATAACAAAGCAAACAATCACGTATAACAAAAATATAAAAAATTCACATTATTTATGTTGACATATAGTCATTGTAGGTGGATTGACGAGATTTTAAGACAACTCTTTAATATTATCTCGTCGAAAAAGTAATACTTTTGATAAAAAATATAAATACGAAACCAAACCGAATTCGATGATAATTAGCAAGCGAACAATCTAATATAAAAAAACACATGAGAAATTACGTGGTTCGACTTAATAGCCTACATCCACGGTCGAAGGGTTAAAGAGATTTTACTATAATGCAGGAGGTTACAATAGCTGAAACACCCAAATTTAGCAAATTGTAAATCCTAGAATAGTATCCCAAAAGTCTTCTCCACATGTACATTCCGAAAGGACATTTGTATTTAGGTCCTCTTAACAGTTTGGGTTAATTAAGTAAAGGCCTAGAGACTGGAATTGAAGCCATTGCTCAAAGACCTCCAAGAATCGCCAAGATGGAACCATTGACATTGATTTTTGAAAGAAGCAAAGGGGTTTTCCAACCAGCTTAGCTCTCCAGGCACTTCTCCCACTCACTCGAGCCACTACTTAGAAAATGTTGCTAGACTCCATTCACAGGTAACTAGTAAAAAAAAACCATTGTTATAAAGAAGCATTGACAAGATATGCCAAAAAATAAGAACAGAAACTAAAGAAACTTTAACATATAGAATCATGTATGCAATAGATAATGCTTTGAGAATACCTACATTTCAAAAATGGCTGGAAGGGAGTTGGCGAACAAGTCATTGGCACCTCTTCTTTTTCTATGGAAAACGAAAATCTTAAATGTTAGAACAATGCAAAAATATTGAGGACTCTATACACAGCATATTCCTCATATATAATATAGCAATAAATAAAAAGCCAATTAACCTTGAATTCAAGATCGCTATACCAAAGGCTCACTTCTTAGGAAGAAAAGGTGAAAAAGTTGCATGCTGTGCAGTCATTGTTATCTAAAAAGAAACCAGAGGTCAAGTTGTTCAATTAGTTTCATCATTTAGTCTTTATTGAATTCAAATATTCAGAGCAAAATTCAACTCTCACATAGAATTGCCATCAAACTATAACATAGATAGTGATGATGCTGTTGAGAGTAAAGCTTCCGATCCATCGATTCTAGTACTCTACTTCACAATTGGGTTGGCAAGTTGAAATCTGTATGTACTCTCCCAAACTATCAGAAAAATTTCATAATCCCAATAAAGACATGCAAAAACAAGTATGAAGTCAGGTGTTAATAGATTCCTTATAAAAAGCAAATAAAATTGGTAAGACAAACCGAATAAGTGGTAAATTTTACCATTAGAAATTTCTCTTGGTTTCAATTCAACAACTGTCTGCTCTGGAAGGAAATTAATGCTTTCACAATAAGTATGCTATCTGTACACAGTATAGGCAAATCAGTATATCGACTTGAATTACATGTATCGAACAAAGTACAAATCATTCAAATCCAAGAAGAAAAAAAAAAGAAAGGAATTATCAGATAAAGGGAGAAAATATAAACAGAGGTGAAGAAAAATATGGTTACCTATATTGTATGATCATCATTGAATCTGTTCGCCATCAATATAAATAGTCAGGATGAAAGCAATGTGAGGCCACTGGATTCTGGTCTCCTTTTTACATCTTTCCCGCAGTTGGGAACGTTCTTTGATTGACAATTCTTTGATCCTTTGCAGCACCCAAATGTAGCAAACAGTAAATCCCAGAACAGTACCCCAAAAGTCTTCTCCATATATATTGGAAAGAACATTTGTATATAGGTCCCCTTAACAGTTTGGATTAATTAAGTAGAGGCCTATAGACCAGAATTGAAACCACTGTTTCAAGACCTCCAAGAATGGCCAATATGGAACTATTGACATTGATTTGGAAAGAAGCAAAGGGGTTTTCCAACCTGCTCAGCTCCAAACTATTCTCCCAATCACTCAAGCCACTACTTAGCAAGTGTTTGTTGCCTTCATTCACAGATAACTAGTCTAAAAATCCATTGTTATAAGCAAGCATTGAGGAACAAAATATGCAAAAAATCAAGAACAAGAACTAAAGAAACTATAATATATAGTCATCACTTTTGCAATAGATATGCTTCAAGAATATACCTGCATTTCAAGAATCCGTCAAAAGGGAGTTGGTGAGCAAGTCATGACACCTCTTATTTTTCTATGGAAAATGAAAATCTTATAACGTTATAGCAGCAAAAAATATTCAACATTCTACACACAGTAAATTATAAGAGCAATAAGTGATAAGCTAATTTACCTTAAATTCAAGTTTTTTAGACCAAGGCTCAAGTCTTGGGAAGGCAATGTGAAAGAGTTGCATGCTGTGCAATCGTTGTAATCTAAAAGGACACCAAAGGTTAAGTTGTTAAATTATTTTCATGAGCTAGCCTTTATTGAATTCAAATACTCAAAGTAAATTTAACTCTCACATAGAATTGCCATCAAACTGTAACATAGATTGTGATGACGCTATTGAGAGTAAAGCTTCCAATCCATGGATTGTAGTACTCTTCTTCACAATGGCATTGGTAAGTTGAAAACAATATGTACTCTCTCAATCTATCAGAAAAAGTCCATAATCCCAATAAAGACATGCAGAAAGAAGTAAGAAGTTGGGTGTTAATGGATTCCTTATAGAAAGTAAACGAAATTGGTAAAACAAACCAAATAAATGGTAAATTTTACCAATAGAAATTTCTCTTGGTTTCAATTTAACAACAGTCTGCTTTAGAAGGAAATTAGCAAGATAAAATCATCCTGCTTCAAACAATGAAAAAATGTCATCATCCCATTATAAACACGTACAAAAAAGAAAGAACCAATGTTAATATATTCTTTACAAAAGCAAGTGCCTACATCAAGAAGAAGAGGCAGAAACATTACCTATAGCAATATCTCCTCATCACGACAAACACAGCAGGAAATGTACAAGCAGACTTTCATATTAGTTTATATTATTACTAGCTTTCAGCTCAGGAGTCTTGACTGGATATAGGCCCTCTAACGAACTTGTAGTTGCAAATTTTCAGGGATACTCACTCTCACATCTCAGCTTATTTCACCAGTGATTCAATTATTTAGAATCTCTGCAATAGAAGCAATTTGTCTTGAGATCCATTTCCATTTAATTTTGGTTTTGCTTCTGAAAAGATATGACACAAACATCCAATGTTGCCTCATTGTATAAGAGATGATTTTGCATTGATCAATGCACAAAAACAGGGGAGGTGAAACAACTGACAATAATCTGTCCATAACTCCATTTTATGCTTATGTTTTTTTCTTTTTTTTGAAAAGTTTTGATTTTATTGATATTATCATATCAAAAGTCTATGACCTAATCAGTTAAAGACTCTTTTTGGCATTCTAACTCTACTGATAAAATAACTGAACAATTACATCAACACTGCACAGAAAGTTTTTGACAACTTTTTACAGAAAACCCAAACTTTTGGTCAACCTAAACACAGATTAACATCATTGAAATAGGTGAAAAGAGACATTTAGATATAACAAAGTGAAAAGTCAAAATAATTCGGTAACTGAGTACATTCATACTGCTGTAATTTTTTTAAATTTGTCTATATAAGAGTATAAAATTTAATGCTTTGACTATAAATATGCTATCTACACAAGGGTTCCATCACAAGCTAGTGAGATCCTAAATGCTTCAAATTTAGGATTATAATTGAAGAATGAGAGATTGAAACAAGGGAAAAGTTTCCAATTGCAGTCAAATACTGGCAAAGTTTTGATATCAAGTTTTGGTCACATTTCATATTAGTAATATTTAACTTAACAAAAATAAAATTCAAAGTAAGAAAGAGAAAACAAATCAATATTGTTAGTCCACTTAGAAAGAAGTAGCAGAGAATGGATTAAATCCACTTTTGCATAGTCGACTTGGATTACATGCATACAACAAATTACAAATCATCCAAATCCAGGAAGAAAAAAAAAAGAATTATCAAGTAAAGGGAGAAAATATAAATAGAGGTGAAGAAAAATGTGGTTACCTATATTGTATGATCATCATTGAATCTGTCGCCCATCAATTGTAATAGAAGGGACACGAGCAATGCGAGGCCACAGGATTCCGGTCTCCTTTGCACATCTTTTCAATAATTGGGGACATTCACTGATTGACAATACTTGTAAAGAGGTAAGGGCGTCCATCCTTTCTGGCTAGTCTTGTAATTCAGGGCACTTACAAATCTAAAGTGTTATGAGGGAAGTAATCTTGTAAGGTATGTGATTCAGCAAATCCTTCAGATTAGGCAATTTTGAACATTCAATTCTTCTAAAGCGGAAAAGCCATGCCTCGTTCTCCAGGAGCTTAAATCAGAGCACACCCGCATTAGAAGTGCTTTGAGAGCATGTGTGGAAGAACTCAGATTAGGGAAATATTCAACCATCAATTGTTCTAAACAGGTAAGGCTTTGCATCCCTTCTTGCAAGTACGGTGATTGAAAGCACTTGCACATATAAAGGACTTTGAAGGAAGTGAGATTGAGTATCCAGTTTGGCAAAGCCCTCAAATTATGGCAGTAAACATATAATTCTTCTAAAGATGTAAGCCGAGTCATCCCTTCTGGCATGTACTGTAATTCAAGGCACTTCCAAATTTCAAGTGTTTTAAGGGAAGTGAGATTGAGTATCCAGTCTGGCTAAGCCCTCAGATTAGGGTAATTGCCTACTGACAATGCTTTCAAGGTAGTAGCAATTCCAATATAAGGCAGTACGGCAGCAGGAACTCTTCTGGCAGAACTTTTAAATCCTTAATGTCTTTCAGACTCAGACGCCCCAAAAGTCTTCTCCGTATGCACATTATGAAAGAACCTTTGTATTTAAGTCCTCTTCAACAGTTTGGGTTAAGTAAATGCCTAAAGAATAGAATTGAAGCCACTGCTCAAACACCTCCAAGAATGGCCAAGATGGAGCCATTCGCATTGATTTTGAAAGAAGCAAAGGGGTTTTCCAACCAGCTTTGCTCTCCAGGCACTTCTCCCAACCACTCGAGCCACTACTTAGCAAGCGTTGGTTGACTCCATTCACAGCTAACTAGTCAAAAAAACCGTTGCTATGAAGAAGCATTGAGGATAAAGATATGCCAAAAAATAAGAACAAAAAACTAAAGAAACTTTAACATATAGAATCATGTATGCAATAGATAATGCTTTGAGAATACCTGCATTTCAAAAATGGCCAGAAGGGAGTTGGCGGGCAAGTCATTGGCATCTCTTCTTTTAATATGGAAAACGAAATACTTAAATGTTAGAGCAATGCAAAAATATTGAGGATTCTATACACAGAACATTCCTTATATATATAATATAGCAGCAAATAAAAAGCCAATTAACCTTGAATTCAAGATCGTTAGATCAAGGCTCACTTTTTGATCAGAGAAGGTGAAAGAGTTGCATGTTGTGCAATCTTTGTTACCTAAAAAAGAAACCAGAGGTCAAGCTGTTCAATTATTTTCATCTGTTAGCCTTTATTGAATTTAAATACTCAAAGCAAAATTTAACCCTCACATAGATAGTGATGATGCTGTTGAGAGTAAAATTTAACTCTACTTCACAATGGCATTGGCAAGTTGAAATCTGTATGTACTTTCTCAAACAATCAGAAAAAGTCCATAATCCTAATAAAGACATGCAAAAAGAAGTATGAAGTTAGGTGTTAATGGATTCCTAATAGAAAGCAAATGAAATTAGTAAGACAAACTGAATAAGTGGTAAACTTTACCAATAGATATTTCTCTTGGTTTCAATTCAACAACTGTCTGCCCTGGAAGGAAATTAGCAAGATGAAATCGTCCTGCTTCAAACAATGAAAAAATGTCATCATCCCATTATAAACACAAACAAAAAGAAAGAACTGATGTTAATATATTCTTTACAAAAACAAGTGCCTACATCAAGTAGACGAGGCAGAAATATTACCTATAGCAATATCTCCTCATCGTAACAAATACAGCAGGAACAGTACAAGCAGACATTCACATTAGTCTCTTTTATTACTAGCTTTCAGCTCAGGAGTCTTGATTGTACAGCAGGAACTGTACAAGAAATAATGTTAACATATTCCTTACAAAAGCAAGTGCCTATAAAATCTCAGCTTATTTCACCAGGGTTCACATTAAATTTTGGTTTTGCTTCAGTAAAGATATGACACAAACATCCAATGTTGCCTCATTGTATAAGAGATGATTTTCCATTGATCAATGCATAAAAACAGGGGAAGTGAAACAACTGACAATAATCTGTCCATAACCCCATTTTATGCTTATGTTTTTTTTTTTTTTTTGGAAAAGTTTTGATTTTATTGATATTATCAGATCAAAAGTCTATGATCTAATCAGTTAAAGACTCTTTTTGGCATTCTAAAAACACAGATTAACATCATTGAAAAAGGTGAAAAGAGAAATTTAGATATAACAAAGTGAAAAATCAGAAAAAATTGATAACTTGAGTACATTCATAGTACAGTAATTTCTTTAATTTTGTCTATATAAAAGTATAAAATTTAATGCTTTGACTATAAATATGCTTTTCTGTACAAGGGTTCCAGCTAGAGCTAGTGAGATCCCAAATGCTTAGGATTATAATTGAGGAATGAGAGATTGAAACAAGGAAAAAGTTCCCAATTGCATTGAAATACTGGCAGAGCTTTGACATCAAGTTTTGGTCACATTTCATATTAGTAATATTTAACTTAGCAAAAATAAAATTCAAAGTAAGAAAAGAAAAAAAAAACAATATTGTTAGCAGAGTCTGGATTAAATCTGCTTTTGCATAGTCGACTCAGATTACATGCATAGACCAAATTACGAAGTATCCAAATCCAGCAAGAAAAAAAAAGAAGAATTATCAAGTAAAGGGAGAAAATATAAATAGAGGTGAAAAATCTATGGTTACCTATATTGTATGATGATCATTGAATCTGTCGCCCATCAATTATAATTGATGGGATGTGAGCAATGCGAGGCCACAGTTCTCCGATCTCCTTTTCACATTTTGCCGATAAATGAGGACATTCACTGATTGACAATACTTGTAAAGAAGAGGTAAGGCCATCCATCATTTTTGGCAAGTCTTGTAATTCAGGGCACTTACAAATCTTAAGTGTTTCGAGGAAAGTCATCTTCTCATGTATGCGATACAGCAAATTCCCCAGATTAGGGCAATTTTGAACAATCAATTCTTCTATAGAGTACCAGAGATGATTCACGGATCTTGAATATAAATGAGGGCACCCCCAAATTAGAAGTGCTTTGAGAGAATGGTTGGAAGAACTCCGATTAGGGCAACATAAAACCATCAATCCTTCTAAAGTGGTGAGGCTTTGCATCCTTTCTTGCAAGTACGGTGGTTGAAGGCACTCGCATATATAAAGGTGCTTGAGGGAAGTGAGATTGAGTATCCAGGCTGGCAACGGCCTCAAATTATGGCAGTAAACAAATAATTCTTGTAAAGATGTAAGCCGAGGCGTCCCTTCTGGCATGCACCGTAATTCATGGCACTCTAAAATGTAAAGTGTTTTAAGGGAAGTGAGATTGAGTATCCAGTCTGGCAAAGCCCCCAATTTATGACACTTCCGAACATGTAATTCTTCTAAAGATGAAAGGTGACACGTCCCTTCCGGAATGGACTGAAATTCAAGGCAATCCTCAATATAAAGTGTTTTAAGGGAAGTGAGATTGAGTATCCAGTCTGGCAAAGCCCTCAATTTATGACACTTCCAAACATGCAATTTTTCTAAAGATGAAAGCTGACACGTCCCTTCCGGAATGGACTGAAATTCAAGGCAATCCCCAATATAAAGTGTTTTAAGGGAAGTGAGATCGAGTATCCAGTCTGGCAAAGCCCTCAATTTATGACACTTCCGAACATGTAATTCTTCTAAAGACGAAAGCTGACACGTCCCTTTCGGAATGGACTGAAATTCAAGGCAATCCTCAATATACAGTGTTTTAAGGGAAGTGAGATTGAGTATCCAGTCTGGCAAAGCCCCCAAATTATGACAATTCCAAACATGTAATTCTTCTAAAGATGAAAGCTGACACGTCCCTTCCGGAATGGACTGAAATTCAAGGCAATCCCCAATATAAAGTGTTTTAAGGGAAGTGAGATTGAGTATCCAGTCTGGCAAAGCCCCCAAATTATGACAATTCCCAACATGTAATTTTTCTAAAGATGAAAGCTGACACGTCCCTTCCGGAATGGACTGAAATTCAAGGCAATCCCCAATATAAAGTGTTTTAAGGGATGTGAGATTGAGTATCCAGTCTGGCAAAGCCCTCAATTTATGACACTTCCAAACATGTAATTTTTCTAAAGATGAAAGCTGACACGTCCCTTCCGGAATGGACTGAAATTCAAGGCAATCCCCAATATAAAGTTTTTTAAGGGAAGTGAGATTGAGTATCCAGTCTGGCAAAGCCCTCAATTTATGACACTTCCGAACATCTAATTCTTCTAAAGATGAAAGCTGACACGTCCCTTCCGCAATGGACTGAAATTCAAGGCACTCCCAAATTTGAAGACTTCTAAGGGATGTGAGATTGAGTATCCAGTCTGGCAAAGCCCCCAATTTATGACACTTCCGAACATGTAATTCTTCTAAAGATGAAAGCTGACACGTCCCTTTCGGAATGGACTGAAATTCAAGGCAATCCTCAATATACAGTGTTTTAAGGGAAGTGAGATTGAGTATCCAGTCTGGCAAAGCCCTCAATTTATGACACTTCCGAACATCTAATTCTTCTAAAGATGAAAGCTGACACGTCCCTTCCGCAATGGACTGAAATTCAAGGCAATCCTCAATATAAAGTGTTTCAAGGGAAGTGAGATTGAGTATCCAGTCTGGCAAAGCCCCCAATTTATGACAATTCCGAAAATTTAATTTTTCTAAAGATGAAAGCTGACACGTCCCTTCCGGAATGGACTGAAATTTAAGGCACTCCCGAATTTGAAGACTTCTAAGGGATGTGAGATTGAGTATCCAGTCTGGCAAAGCCCTCAATTTATGACACTCCCGAACATCTAATTCTTCTAAAGATGAAAGCTGACACGTCCCTTCCGGAATGGACTGAAATTCAAGGCACTCCCAAATTTGAAGACTTCTAAGGGAAGTGAGATTTTGTAGGAACTCTTCTGGCAGAGCTTCTAAATCCTTAATCTTAGTAAGAGTCAGAAGCTTCAAATTGGAGAGAGGAAGGGTAGTTGAAGAATAAGAATGATAAGTGCTCCCTGATGATGATGATGATGCTTCTTCTGATGTCATGCTAGCCTCGATCATCTTCATCTTCAATGTTTGTTGAAAAGGCATTATACTAGTACCCCGCAAAGCCAAATCTTGGTCGAGAGATGGAAACAGCGGCATGCAGGTTAAGTTTGGGGCATCCCGGACAGCTAACTTGGAAAGGCAAGGAAAGCAAGGCAGCTCAGCGATCGATCCTTGGTTCTCATTCTTTGTCCTCCACCATCCTTCGAGATTGGGACAGCCCTCGATCCTAAGTTCCTTAAGCGACGAGAAGAATGGTTTTCTTGACGTGGAACAAGGCAAGGGGAAAGAATCTGCCACGTATTCTAACACATTGAACCCCGAAAGAACAAGAGACTCGAGGGATGAAAGATGATCCAAGGGTGGCAGGTGTTCTAAAACATTGGAATCAATAAGAGAAAGAGATTTAAGAGATGAAAGATCATCCAAGGGTGGCAGATATTGGCAATTGTAAAATTGGTTTATTTCAAGTTGGACTAAATTAGTCAATGAAGATAGCCAACTCGAAAACCGTGCTCCTCCATAACCGGATACCTGCAACCATTTCAAATTCGGGTGTGGCTCAAGATTATTTAACAATGACTCATCCTTTCCACTGACCACTCTTTCTGAAGAGTTCCAGCATAATCCTAAAGACTGAAGTCGTTCTTTTTCCTTTAACGCCGCATTGGATTCTAACTCCACATTCCCCACCTCTTCTAAGTGTTCAATTGTTAAGCTGTTTCCAAGGTCATTTAGGTCCCTCAACTCATTCAGCGTGGCTGCAGTTGAGAGACTTTCTTCAACACTGCTCAGAATAAATCTATCCAATCTTTGTAACGAGGTCAATTCCCCTAACCCTTTTGGCAAGTAAGTTAGGGCACGACAATTATCAATCTTGAGATATTCCAAACTAATCAAGTGTTGTATGTCCCTTGGTAACTCTTCAAGACTGCTGCAAAAATTGAGCAGTAGAGTTTGCAAATGGTGCAATTTGGTTATTGCATCTGGAAGCACTTTCATCTCTCCGTTAAAAGAAAGATCAAGATATCTCAAGTGCTTCAATTCACCAATTGAATCTGGCAAAATGACAATGCTCATTGAACTCAAATTCAACATTCGTAAACAATTGAAGCTCGAAAAAGTTACATTTTGAATAAAGGAACCCCCAATAAAGTATCTCTGAAAAAACATAGTCCTTATCTCTTTTGTTTTCAACAAAGTCAACACAGCTCCTTTGGAATTTTTTTCTAACGACACATGTCGAACTCCTTTTGAAATTCTTTCTTTTTCTTCTTTCATTTGATGAAAATGACGACCTTTTAATGAAAATGCAAGATCATGGATAAGATCATGCATTTTACACCAGATGATATTCCCATACATATCTTTCTCCTCCTCTTGAAAAAATGATCTTGAGTGCAAATCATTAAAGTATTCATCACCAATGTCTTGTATATTCTCATTTTCCTCTAATTGAATGTAACCTTGAGCTCGCCATGATTGGATCAAGTTGTCTTTAGATATCTTGAAGTCTTTTGGGAAAAGTGAACAAAAAACAAAACATTGTTTTAAATGACTTGGTAAGTGATCATAACTCAATCTTAACACCGGAAAAGTATTACCATCTTTTTTGAGTGACTTCCAGATTCCATTGTCTTGGACAGACGACCAATAATTTTTATTAGGCTTTTGTCTCATCAAACCTCCCAAACATTTGAGAGCAAGAGGAACTCCTTTGCATCTTCGTGCAACATCTTCTCCAATTACTCTAAGGTCTGCATCGATTTGGTCTTGTCCTTGAAATGCCATCTGCTTAAACAAAACCCAAGATTGATCCTCACTGAGACCTTCTAGAGGGTAAGAATCGCGAACCCCCATAGCAGATGCAACTATCTGACTACGAGTTGTCACAAGAATTTTGCTTCCAGGAGCACCACGGACTAGATACTTTGAAAAATCATCCCACTTTAAATTATTTTCATTCCACACATCATCCAACACCAATAAATATCTCTTCCCTCTTAATTTTTCTTCAAGTTTTGTTAGGACTTGATCTAGATTCAAGTTATCCACTTGGACCGAGCTGTCCAAAGACTTCAAGATTTCCTTAAAAATCATACATCTATTAAAGTCTTCAGAAACACATACCCATATCTGTTGATCGAAAGAGATTTTTACTTTTGCATCGGCATACACCAATTGGGCCAGCGAGGTCTTTCCCAAACCTCCAAGCCCAACAATGGCAACAATGGGGATGTCACCATGCTGATCATTTTGCTTATTCACCAATGATTCTATAATAAGCTCTTTATCTTTCTCTCTCCCTATTATTAATTCCGATCTCACCCCTGCGGCGGTCTCCCTGTAAATAGACTTAGCTTTCTTATCCTCTTCTACAACTCTCTTCCTCAAGTTAAACGTAGAAATGTCTGCTGCAGCCTTGTCCAGCCTCTCTCTAATTTCCTTAATTCTAGGGCCCATCCCAAAAGATGAAATTAATTTGCGCACCTTTTTCTGAGCATCCACCCCGGGTTCCTGTCCCCGAGCACGCACCTTCTCGCCTAGGATTTCATAGTCAATTTCGTCCAGTAAGTCGTCTGCATCGTAAACAACGTCTTGCACCTCAATTATCGACTTTTTCAAGGCAGGGTCGCTCTCCTGCTTCTCCTCAGCATCAAGACTGAACTCTTTTACGGTGGTGAGAGTATCTCGAATCCTCTCCAGATCCTCGTCCCGCTTGAAAATCAAGCAAAGTCGTTGCCCAGCACTTGACACAGTATTGGACACGAAATCGGACACGAAATTGGACAACATGTTACCAACCATCTCGTATAAAAATGATACCGCCATGGATCTACAACTTGGTTAAAATGAATCTGTAGCAGATAACAGGGAAATGTAGGCAGATCAACAGGATAATGAAAGACTTAGTGGACTTGGCCTGATTAGCACGTTTGAATGAATAAATCAAAATAAGTTTTGCATACATTATACATATAATATTCCAAATAATGAAATGGATCTTTTTAGTTTTAATATAATTTTACCATTTATTTATTTTTTTACTCTTTTTTAATTGATTAGGATTTCACCTTTTTGTCATTTACTTCTCACTTAACTTTTTAAGAAATAAAAAACAAATAATTGTTCCAAAAAATGTTTAAAAAAAAACAAAAGAAACAATAAAAAGAAGCTTAAGAATATTTTTTAATATTTTTGATAGGAATATTCAATCCAAATTGCAAACGTGTGTTTGTTCATAATTAATCTTAGACTTGAAAATCTATGGAATATGTTTTGGATTGTGTGTTCAGAAGATCAAGGCCAAAAATTGAAGCAGGCTACCATTGCAATAATTCATATTGATATTTGATTCTGCCCCCATAATATTTCTCTAATTAGTTATTAATATTTTTTTAATATTTATTTTAAAAATCATACACGTCCTTTTCTCATTCAATTCCAAGTCCTCAGTGGAGGACGAGGGCTCAAATCTTTTACCTATGAAACCATTGGCCTCATTTTTTTTTATTTATAGAAATTACTGTTAGTAACAATTAATAGTAATATCTCAAACACCAAAATCTTAAATTATTAAAACATGTTATATATTTTAATTAATGATCACTTGAAACCTTCATAAAATAAAAATCTATTTAATTTTAATTTTGATGAGTAAAAAGTTTCACAGATAGACAAAAACAATTACAAAATGTTTGCAAAGTACCTTACCTTTATGAAAATGTGGATCACAAGAGAACGGATTGTAGACTGGCCAACTTGAAAATTGAAAATGCTACAGATGTAGAAATTCTTGTCACCGGTCATGTGTAAATTACTTAAAAATTTATTTTCATATTAAAGTAAAAGTATAGTATCATCATACTATAAAATACTTTCCCAAAATATCCATGAATATCAATAAAAAATGGATAGAAATATGAAAATTTATAATAGATTCATAAATTTATAATAAGAAGTCAAATTCATAAATGATAAGAGAAATTAAACGCATAAAAAAAATAAATATGTTTAATTGAAGCTTACCTCAATTGAAATGGAATTACTTCACCAACTCCGGAGATCGTAAAACCAAAATTAAAGAAAGGAAAAGTAGCTACCAAGGATCAAACAAAAGAAATTTAAGACATCAACTGTTTTTTTTTTTTTTTTTGAAGAGTTAAACAACAGAGATGCTTTTCTTCTTTAAGCTAAAAGAAAAGTGGGAAAATAAAATAGAAAAGTGGGTTTTGTTGAGTTAAAAGAAAAGCAAGGCATGCAGAAATCAAGCAAACTCTTGGGATAGTGCAGATGATAGAAGAAGAAGCTTAAATGGTAACTGTATGACGATGAAGTGATAAGAATCGGTATAGAAAATTAATACACTTTGATGATTCTGTCTCAGATGTTCTGCTTGTGTTTCCAGGAAGTGTGATGGAAAAGAGAATGGGACTTGCGTGGATGTGAGTGTGTAGGAAACTTTCGAAAATGAATCCCTCTTTCTCCACCTCTTTCTCTTCTTCCCCAAAGAACACGTGATAGTGGGTCCACACTTTGAAAATTGTCAGCACCCAAACAATGCTTTTCGCTCTTTTTCTTACGTTGGGACACTGATTTATTGGTTTGTTTCTTAGTCTCTTTTTCTACTGTCATTTTCTTTTGTTCAAATAACAAGGGATCAAAATATCTTTTACTTTATGACTCTTACGAAAAGAATTCAGTCTAATACAAAATTGAATTTATCAAATTATATGGAAGATTTTCAAAAATTTTTTGAATATTTTTTATTCATGTTTAAATTGAATATAATAGTAATATCACCATTAATGAAAATTGTATTGTCATTAAAAAAGTATTTTTGATTAATTCTCTTTATATAGAAAATAATGATGAATATATTCTGTTAAAGAAAATTTTAACTAACTAATATAAAATTAACTTCATATTTTAACTAATTAATTTTATATTCTTTCCTTTGATTGAGTCCCATCTACAATAGGACGAGAGTCGGTATACATAATTACTAAACTTTGACTGATTCTCTGTCAGATGTTCTGTTAAGGACCCTGCTTGGCTTTCCAGGAAGTGTTACGGTAAGAGGATGGGACTTGCCAGGAAACTCAACACGATGTTACTTACTGCCCCGCATGGAATTACTTCCGCCATGGATCTACAACTTGGTTGGAATGAATCTAAAGCAGATAAAAGGGAAATGCAAGCAAACTTAACATGGTAATCAAAGACATAAGTCTATAAAGATAAATGTTGATAATATAGATAAATTAATTTCGTTTTGTTTTTATTGTTTATGAATTTTCTGGACATTGCAAGTAAAGAAGTATACATGTGCACAAAGCAAACCTAACCCGGTTCAATTGAAGGAGAGTTGAATTATTGGGTCTGGCACCACTGACAGGACAGCTTAGGGACAGACTTTGAATGAATGTTCTTGAAAGAGTTAATAAGAGAGGGGCCATGGCAGTGGCATGCTCAGTTACTGAGCTTCCCTTTTCTCTTGCTGTCCAAACGACAGCCTTAGATCTACTTGAATTATCAATGCAAACAGGTTCTTCTGATCATAAACAAGAAGTAGAAAAATGCAGGACCACCCTCCTTTGGCTTCTTTAGCTGATTCAAAAGCACATTGGATGGTGGTGATAATTACAACAATCCAAGGTATTATCTAAAGGGAAAAAGAATAGTTAAAATATATAAAACCTCAAATGACTTGGACAAAGAGTCATAGTATTAGGTTATAAAAGCTAGCATGATGAAGTCCCCTGCCCTCAATGGCCATGGTGTCTCCTTTGCCACTTTGGAGTACCCTGCAGCAGGGACCCTCGGCCCACCTTGCATCCACCCTCGTTTCGCTGAGCTTCAAATGAAAAAGTGGGTCTATGGTTACATGTGCACAAAGAAAAGTTAGTTGGTTTAATTGAAGCAGGGTTGAATTATTGGGTCTGTCACCACTGACATGACTGCAAAGTTTTGGTCTGAAGTGTGAACCCAGACCTCTCTTCCAGCTATAATGACTGCACACATCACGTTGCATTCAGCTTTCCCTTGCCGACAATTACTTTGAGTTTGAGTTTGAGTTTATTTCAAAATTAATACTAATATTTTTACTAAGATTCTACCCTCTCTATTCATGAATGATTTGATTTTAGAGAGAAAGTTCTCAGCCAGTTTGTTTACCTAGTTCCTTGCTAATATATCATTCGAGAACCTGAGCTTTTATTTATTTTTTCATTATTATGATAAATTTAACTTGCCTTCATTCCTTCCATAACCTTTTGATGTTTGCAATTCTCTACCATCATTTGACCATTTAATATTGCAACATAATTATTATGATTATGCATGAGAGATTTAAAGAAATTCAATAATTATTTCATTTTATTTGACAATTATTTTCTTTTCATAGTAATTGGAACCCAAAATCACTCAAGTAGAACATACTTTAATGGCTATCTAGAATAAAATTTACTAGGATAAATAAAACTAAATTTAAATTTTGATTTATCTTGTTTAACACTTTTTTTCTAAATATATAATAATGAAATATATAGTGGACTTGACTTGATGAGCATGTTTAAATAAAACATTTATGAGTAAAATACTCTTACTCTTTAACTTTTAATTATAATTTCATATGAGTTTATTAATTTTTAAAATAGACAGTGTGTCTCAAAAAATATCTTCTACTTGATACGTAAATCTAGCCATTAGTCAAACTTTTAATATTTCCGTTAAGTTGATGATGTGGTAATATTGAAAGAATAACTTTAGGATTTATTAATTTTAGGGTAAAATAATCTCACACTCTTAAGTTTTAATTGAAATTTGAAATGGAATCTTTTAATTTTTGAAATGGATAATCTATTCTAAAAATACAAATATTGTTAACAGATATTAAAAAAATTGAAATATTTTTTTAATTAATTTAAAAAATTATTATTATATTTTAAAAAAATTTTTAAAGAAAGGAGCACACTTTCCAGGAAGTGTTATGGAAAGAGGATGCGACTTGCGAGGATGTCAGTGTATAGGAAACTTTTGAAAATGAATCCCTCTTTCTCTTCTTCCGCAAACAACATGTGATAGTGGGTTCACACTTTGAAAATCATGGACACTTTTGAATTATTGATTTATTTCTTTTATTCAAATAATAATAAATTCAAATATCTTTTGCTTATGACTCTTACTCGAACAAATTAAGCCTAATGCGGAAATTGAATTTACCAAACTAAAAGGGAGATTCTTGAAATTTTTCTAGATATTTTTTATTCATGATTAAATTGAATACAATATTAATGCCACCATTAATGGAGAGTGTATTGTCATTTAAGAAGTATTTTCACTTAATTCTCTCTCTAAAAAAAATGATGACAGATATTCTCTGTTAAAGGAAATTTTAATTAATGAATTTAAAATTGACTTCATATTTGTGATCCAAAACATAATAATGTAAAATTTACCGTTATCCTAAAAGGCAATTTTTTTTTCTTTGTGCTCCTATGCAATGGGATATGGAATCATTGATGTATTTTTTATTTATTAATTTTTTTATCATTTTTCACTTACTTTAATGTATTAATTTTTTATTTAATTGATTGGTTTACATGAAAAACACTTGACAATCTTCAAAAGGAAAAATTATTATTATTATTTTGTAAATATGCATAAAAGTAAACATTTGATTATCCCTATTTGTGATTCTACTATAATTAAGTATTACTTAGTAAATTCTCTTCTCATAATAAGTAATGACCTACTTTTAAAAGCTCTTTTGAGTAATTGATGTGATCCCTCTATTATTGTCTTTCATATTTTTGTCATTTTGCAATTATTTTTCCCTTTGAGGTCCATTTACCATAATACAAGAAGATTCCCGGAGCTTTCTCACAGATGGTTGTCCCCTTACTAGTGAGACATGGAATCATGAGCACTTCTGAATCAATGGTTTTCTAGCAATGACCAATGGCTTCATTGTTGCCTGGCTAAATCATCATGGACAAATTTTAGGGAACAAAAAAAAAAAAAAATTCTTCTACTCATATATCATTCTACTTAATCTTTTAACTCTTCTACATCAACTGACTGCTTAGTTAAAAAGATTATAACAATTAATCAATGTTTAGTTATTATGATTGAAATAAGTCTTTTGCCTTATCAAAGCTAAAGACTTGAATCAAAATTATATATTAATATCATCATTAATTTATGACAAATTTATTTTTCAAAGGAAAAAAAAAACCTTTTTCCCGTTATACTCATTCTTTGAGGTGGTAGCCTTGGAGTAGTAATGGCTTCTCCCAATAATTACTAGTCCGTGGTTGTGATCAGGGTTGTTAATTAATCCAAGAACCTTAAATTCAAGACTCTAATTATCCAAATATCTTTTGCTTTGTAGAATTATTGGCCACACTTTTTTATTTCTTTTTTTATTAGAAAATATTATTTGACAAATAGTAAAATCTCACTCCAAAATCTTAAAATATTAAAACACGATAGCTGTGTTGATGGGTTTTAAATTATAAATTTTAGATATCATAAAAGGTGATTATTAAAGGGAAATAGATAATTACATCCATCATCTCTAGGAGAAATTTTAATTAAAAAAATGGCCAACATCAAGAAAAGCTAAGCCAAAAAATATTTAAGAAAGTTTTGCCAATTGTTTTTTTCTTGCGATGGGAAAACTTTGGTCATTTGTCCTCTAATTGATTATCTTTGCTTTAAAGTTAACAAAAAAGTATCAATATGAAATTAGGATTTTTTTATTCTTGCTTTACAAAAATTAAATCTAATGCGGAAGCCAACTTTATTAGAGTAAAAAGGAGATTTTCGAACTTTCTCAAAGTTTTCTTTTCAAAAACTAAAATTGGAAAGTCTGCAATAACAATATCACAAACCATATCATGCATTCTTATAGAATTTTCTTGAACACTTTCCAATAACAAATCAAATCAATTTAAAAAAAAAAAAAACAAATCAAATCAAAATTTTGGGGATTTCATAATTCTAGACCAATTTCCCCCCTTAAGTCTTCAATGATGTTAATATAAAAAAATAATCCCTAACCAATTCTGCATATAATCAACAACTCAATTTTAATATTATAATCTTCTAGAAAAAAAATGACTGAATATTGTCTTCCTTCAAATAATCATAACTAAAAAAAAACTTCCATAAAACTATTTTATATAAAGAAGGAACTATTACAACTAATTATTAAGGACTATAAAATACTGCAAATATCTGTCAAGCTAAGATCAAAGAATAACTTAGTTTGAAAATAGGATATATGAATCGGTGCATCTAAACTTGCAAATATCTATTCAAATGTAAAACCAAGACAAATAAAGCACAAAAGATAAATTACCGACGGAAACTATCCGCAAAAACCAATCAACACCAACCGGTCATGCTATCAAAAAACATAAACTTAGTTGTATTATTATATGTGTGAACAAGATAGCTTTTCCATGACAATAAATTCAAGTGTATCTATCTGTCTCATTATTTGATTGAGAGGGTAAACGAAAACGAATCCCCCTTCTCCACCTCTTTCTCTAATTCTTCCACAAAGAACATGTGAGAGTGGGTCCACACTTTGAAAATTGTATGTAAATGATGTTGTTTTTACCTTATTCTCAATCTCATCTGCATTGCACTCTAGTTATCGATATAAATGCCACCCAAACAATGCTTGTCTCTCTTGTTTACTAGTGGAACACAGAATCATGAGCATTTTTGACTTATTGATTTATTTTTAAGTTTTTTTTTATTGTTGTTTTCTTTTATTCAAATAATAATGTACCCAAACATCTTTTGCTCTATGACTCTTATCTTGAAAGAATTAAGTCTAATGCAGAAGTAGAATATATCAAAGTGAAAAGGAGATTTTCGAAATTTTTTCAGATATATTTGATTCATGGTTAAATTGAACACAATATTCATGCCACTATTAATGGAGAGTGTATTGTCGTTGAAAAAGTATTTTTGACTGATTCTCTCTCCACAAAAACTAATGACGAATATTTTCTGTTAAAGGAAATTCTAATTAATTAATGTAAACATAATAATGTCTTCTCCATAAGATCTCAAGAAATTGAATTACTTTAATTAATGAAGCATACATTTCCCCTAAATAAAATTTACCATTGTTCAAAAAGACAATTATTTTTTTTCTTTGTGCTCCCACGCAATGGGACATGAAACTATTTATGCACTTTTAAATTATTAATCCCTTTTCTTAATCATTTTTCAATTACTTTTCAGTATTTATTTTTGGCCGACTTGGTAGGTTTACATGGAAAACACTAGACAATATTTGAAAGTAAAAACTGCTATTATTATTTAGTAAATGTCTTTATACTTGGTTATCCCCACTTATGATTCTACTGTAATTAAGCATTACTTGGTATATTCTTGTCTGATAATTGAGCAATCTCCTACGTTTAAAAGCTTTTTTGAGTAATTGATGTGATCCCTCTATTATTGTCCTTTACATTTTTGTCATTTTCCAATCAATTTTTCCCTTTAGGTCCATTTATTTCTTGGTTCAACGGCTTTATCGGTGCAAGGAGATTCCCAAAGCTTTCCCACAGATTGTTGTCCCTTTACTACTAGTCAGACATGGAAGCGTGAGAACTTTTGAATAAATGGTTTTTTAGCAGTGACCAATGACTTATTTTAAAGTTAACAAAAAAGTATCAATATGAAATCATGACTTTTTTGGTTCTTGCTTTAAAAGAATTAAGTCTAATGTGGAAAGTCAACTTTATTAGAGTAAAAAGGAGATTTTCGAAACTTTCTCAGAATTTTCTTTTCAAAAACTAAATTTAGGAAGCATGCAATAACAAAATCACAAATCACATCATACATTCTTACAGAATTTTCATAAACACTTTCCAATAACAAACTAAAATTTTAGAGTTTTCATAGTGTTAAACCAATTTCCCTCCTTAAGTCTTCAATTAAGTTAATATAAAAAAAACCCTAACTAATTTTGCAAATAATCAGCAACTAAATATTAATATTATAATCTTCTAAAAAAAAAAACACAACAAGAAAAATGACCGAATATTATCTTTCTTCAAATAATCATAATTAAGAAAAAACTTCCATAAAGCTATTTTGATTAAGAAAAAACTTCCATAAAGCTATTTTTTATTAAGAAAAAACTACTACAACTAATCATTACGGACCAGATATTACTGCAAATGGGGAAATACAAATATCTGTCAAGCTAAGATCAAAAGAATAACTTAATTTGAAAATAGGAAATATGTGCCAATGTATCTAAACTTGCAAATATCTAATCAATGTAAAACCAAGACAAATAAAGCACAAAAGGTAAATTACTGACAGAAACTATCAATGGAAACCAATCAATTTTGACCAATCATGCTACCGACGAATTAGATGCTTTGCTGATTGAACATCTGACAACATATTTCATTGAAAAATTACCGATGAAAACTTCAATTATCAACGAATTGAGCTTTATCGACTAAAACTATTTAAGTCCCTGGCTCAACAACTCCGTTGATATTCCCTTCTTCCCCAAACAACATGTGATAGTGGGTCCACACTTTGAAAATCATGAGCACTGTTGAATTATTGGTTTATTTCTTACTCTCTTTTTTTTTTTTACTATCATTTTTTTATTCAAATAACAATCAACTCAAACATCTTTTGCTGTGACTCTCACTTGAAAGAATTAAGTTTAATGCGAAAACAAATTTTAGCAAATTAAAAGGATGATTCTCGAAATTTATCCAGATATCTTTTATTCATGGTTAAATTGAACACAATATTAATGTCACCATTAATGGAGATTGTATTGCCATTGAAGAAGTATTTTTGATAATTCTCTCTCTAGAAAAAATAATGATGGATATGTTCTCTTAAAGGAAATTTTAACTAATTAATGTAAAATTAATTTCATATTTATGATCCTAAACATAATAATGTAAAATTTACCATTATTCAAAAGGTAATTTTTTTTTCTTCATTCTCCTACGTAATGGGGCATGAAATCATTAATACACTTTTGAATTATTAATTCTTTTTTTATTATTTGTCAATTACCTTTCAACATTTATTTTTGACCTACTTGATTGGTTTACATGGAAAACACTTGACAATCTTTGAAAGTAAAAACTACTAGTATTATTTATTAATTGTCCATAGGCGTAAATACTGGATTATCCCTATATATATATATATATGATTCTACTGTAATTAAGCATTACTTGCTAAATTCTCTTCTCATAATGAGTAATGACCGACATTTAAAAGCTTTTTTTGAATAATTGATGTGATTCCTCTATTATTGTCCCTTTTATTTGTATCATTTTGCAATCATTTTTCCCTTAAGATCCATTTATTTCTGGGTTTGGTGGCTTTATTGGAAAAATAGTTTACCATAGTACAAGGAGATTCCTGGAGCTTTCCCATAGATTGCTGCCCCTTTTTAACTAGTGAGACATGGAATCATGAGCACTTTTGAATTAATGGTTTTCTAGCAATGACCGATGACTAACTTCATTGTTGCCTGGCTAAATCATCATGGGCAAACTTTAGTGAAAAAAAAAATGTTAATCAACTGGGCTGCTCAGCTAAAAAGATTTTAACAATTAATCAATCTTTAGTCATTAATATGATTGAAGTAAGTCTACCTTATCGAGGTTAAAGATTTGAATCAACATTATGTGTTAATGTCATCATTAATCTATGACAAATTTACTTTAAAAAAAAATAAAGAAACATATTCCTTTATGCTTGTTCTTAGAGGTGGTAGCCTTGGAGTAGTAATGGCTTCTCCCAATAATTACTAGTGATCAGAGTTGTTAATTAATCCAAGAAGCTTAAAATTATGACTTTAATTATTTCATCTCATAAACTTTGAATACTAAAATTTCAAACATATAACAAAAATAATGATGAGAATTTTCTTATTCAAGAAAAGTTGCAGCAAGGACTTTGTTTTCATTTTAGTCTCATCCCTTTTTTTATTATTATTTTTCTCTTTTATTCAACTAACAATGGACCCAAACATCTTATGCTTTATGGAATTATTGGTCTCACTTTCTCTTTTTCTTTTTCATTAAAAAAATTATTTAACAAATAATAAAATCTCACTCCAAAATCCTAGATTATTAAAACATGATAGATGTGTTGATCATTTGATTATAAATTTTAGTTACCATAAAAGGTGATTCTTACAAGGAGATAGATAATTACATCCATCATCTTTGGGAGAAATTTCAATTAAAAAAAAGGCCAACATCGATAAAAGCTAAGCCAAAAAATGTTTAAGAAAGTTTTGTCAATTGGATTTTTCTTGCGATGGGAAACTTTGGTCATTTGTCCTCTAATTGATTATCTCTACTTCAAAGTTAACAAAGAAGTATCGATATGAAATTAGGACTTTCTTGGTTCTTACTTTAAAAGAATTAAGTTTAATGCAGAAGCCATCATGTTTGGTCTGGCTTTTTTTTAGCTTATCTAACTCTTAAAAGTAAAAGCTAGGCCAAACATAAATTTTGAAAAGCTCTTTAAAAAAAAAGCAGCTATTTTTTAAAAAAGAGTTTCAAAAAAAGCTCTTGGGAGGAGCTTTTTCTTCCCTTCTTTTAAAAATACAAAAAAAAAATTTATTTTTGTTTTAAAAATATCTTTATCTATTAAAAATAATTACAATATTATCTTTTTTAAAAAAAAAATACCCTCTAAGATAATTTCAACCAAAATTATAACTTATATAAAAAAACTTATAAAAAAAATTTACCAAACAACTTTAGCTTAATTTTAAAAGTTATTATTTTTCATAAGAGCTTCATAATAGCTTTTAAACTAGAAAAAAGTCAGGCCAAACAACCTAAAAAGGAGATTCTCAGAACTTTCTCAAAGTTTTCTTTTTAAAAACTAAATTTAGGAAGTCTACAATAACAAAATCATGATTCACATCATGCATACTTATAGAATTTTTTTTGGCTCAGCCAAATAAGAATATATTGATAAAATAAATTTCTTATAGAATTTTCATAAATACTTTCCAGTAACAAACTAAAATTTTGGAGTTTTTATAGTGCAAGATGAATTTCCCTCTTTAAATCTTCAATTAAGTTAATATAAAAATATAACCCCTGACCACTTCCACATATAATCAACAATTCAATATTAATATTATAATCTTCTTAGAAAAGATAGCACAAGAAAAAAAATGAGTGAATATGGCTTCCTTCAAATAATCATAACTAAGAAAAAACTTCCATAAAGGTATTTTGTATTAAGAAAGAACTACTACAACTAATTATCAAATCTAAGTTGATTTGAAAATAGGAAACATGTGTTCCACTACTACAACTATTTTGTATTCCACTACTTTTGATTCTTGATTCTATCAAATCTAGGCAGCGTTGGAATTTCCTGTTGTTTTAGAAAGTTTCCTCTCCTTTTGTAAATGCAATATTCCATCTCATCAAATCAGTAACCAACACTAAATTGCTTTTTTCAATATTCCACAGCCTTTGCTAGTGGACGGAATCATTGTATTTTTCTTAATTATTCAAGAAAAGTTGCTGCAAGACTTGGTTTTCTTCTTAGTCTTCCCCTCTTTTTTTTTTGTTGTTATTTTCTTTTATTCAATAACAATGGGCCAAGCATCTTTTGCTTTATGGAATTATTGGCCTCACTTTTTCTTTTCTTTTTTATTAAAAAAAATTATATCTCATTCCAAAATCTTAAATTATTAACAATTTTTGATCCTTGGTCACCTAATTGATCATCTTTGCTTTAAAGTTAATAAAGGGACATGGCTGAAAAAAAAAATAATAAAGGAACATGCATCAATGTGGAATTAGGACTTTTCTTGGCTCTTACCTTGAAGGAATTAAGTCTAGGGCAGAAACTGACTTTACTAAAATAAAAGGGAGATTCCTGAAGCTTTTGTATTGAACACAATATTATTGCCTCCATTAATGGAGAGTATAAAGTCATTGAAGAAGCATTAATGACTAAATTCTCTCTCAAAATGAAAAATCATGAATGAAGATGCTCTGTTAAAGGAAATTTTAACTAATATAATATTAGTTTTATGTTTGTGATCTTAAATATAATAATATTTTTTTTGAAAATGTTTTAAGAAATTGAATTAGTTCAATGAAGTATAAATTTCCGCTAAACAAAATTTACCACTATTCAAAGGAAATTGATTCACATGGAAAACACTTGATTATCCTTGTAAGTAAAAATTACTATTACTATTTTGTAAATGACCTTAAAAGCAAATACTTAGATCCCTATTTATAATTTTTTTTGTAATTAAGCATTACTTGGTAAATTTTCTTCTAGTAATGAGTAAGGAGTTACATTTAGAAGCATTTTGTGGACTTAGTGCCGGGCTAAATCATCATGGACAAATTTTACTGAACAAAAAATTCTTCCTACACCAGCTTTCTAATTCATATACATGGTGTAGTGATGAGTGTTGATTCTTAGAGTGGAAATAGCATTATTTATGGAGATGAATAAAACATAAAATCTCCAACTTTCATATTCAAACATTGTACGATTAATCGAATATGTGTTCTGTTTAAAAAAAATAAAAGAAAGGAGATAAGCCAATTTGGATTTGAATGAATTCTAATTAAGATGATTTAAGGGGTGCCACTAAGAAACCTTTTCTCAGTCCATTGGATGGACCAACTGAAACTACAGAGAAAAAGTTTCAGGAAAGATTTCTTTTCCTTGAAATCTGTTTCTATTTTATTGTTCCTATTGTTCTTCTTCAATTTTAAGTCCTTAGTGGAAGACAAGGCCCCAAATCTTACTGCACTACTTTTACTTTATAGTAGTTGGACAGCAAGGCATTCACCACCATTAATAGAGACTGTATTCTCAGGGAAGAAATATTTTGACCAAGTCTCTGTCAGATGCTCTGTTAAGGACCCTGGTTGGCTTTCCACGAAGTGTTATGGCAAAGGATGGGACTTGCGAGGACGTAAGTGTAACACAAGGGACCAAACATTTCATGGAGCTTCAATTGTTTCTTTTGAATAAATGAAATTCTATCTAATGCAAAATTGACCTTACGTGTTTGCTCCTAAATCAGTGATAGTGCAGAGCAATATTGTTTCTTTTTTTTTTTTTTAATTTTTGCAGAGTTAAATAACACACTACAGAGATACTTTTGTTCTTTGAGTTAAAAGAAAAGTGGGAAAGTGAAGGAAAATAAAATGGAAGAGTCGGTTTTGTCTAGTTAAAAGAAGAGCAAGGCAGAAATCAAACAAATTCTTGGGACACTGTAGCTCGTAGATGTGGAGATGATAGAAGAAGATACTCAAATGGAAACTCTATGACGAGAAAGTAATAAACAAATATTGGCAACTTGGGTCAAAGACATCCCATGTGAGTTTCCCCACTAATTAATAAACAAATGTTATTCTCTTTTCTTTCATAATAACCAGCTGCCATGTAAAAGCCGAATGCTAGTGCTATACATTGAGAAAGTTTGTTTTATTTATTGTTTTCAGCTTGGCTTTTCTATGTTTCATAATAGCTGAATGCTAGTACTAAATTGCTTCTTTCAATAATCTCAGGCCCCGAGTAAAGCTTTTGCTAGTGGACATGGAATCATTTTATTTTCTCTTTTCAAGAAAAGTTGCAGCAAGGACTCGGTATTCTCAAGGAGAAATTTCAATTAAAAAAATGACCAGCATTGAGAAAAACTAAGCTAAAAAATGTTGAAGAAAGTGCTGTCAATTGTTTTTTCCTTGTAGTGGGGAAAACTTTGGTCATTTGTCATCTAATTGATTATTTATTTTTAAAAGTTAACAAAGAAATATCAATATGGAATTAGGACTTTTCTTGGCTCTTACCTTTAAAGCATTAAGTCTAATGTGGAAACCAACTTTAGTAAAGTAATAAGGAAATTCTCCGAGCTTTTCCAAAATTTTCTGATTCATGTTTGAATTGAATACAATATTACCGTCTCTATTAATGGAGAGTTTAATGTCATTGAAGCATTATTATTGACTAATTCTCTCTCAAAGACAAAAAAAGGATGAAAATATTTTATTAAAGGAAATTCTATCTAATGTAAAATTGGCTTCACGTTTGTGATTTTAAATATAATAATGTCTTCTCCATAAGATTTCCAGAAATTGAATTATTTTAATTAATGAAGTACAGATTTGCCCTAAACAAAATTTACCATTATTCAAAAGCAAATAAATTCACACTTTTAATTTTTTCTTTGTACTCCTAAGCAAATGGGACATGGAATCTTTGATGCACTTTTGAATTGTTGATCTCTTTCTTTTTGTCATTTTTCAATTATTTTCAGCATTTATTTATCATCTACTTGGTTGGTTTACAAGAAAACACTTGAATCTCTTTGTAAGTAAAAATTACTATTATTATTTCGTAGATGTTCTTAAGAATTAACACTTGATCCTCTTTTAATTATGATTCTTTTGCAATTAAACATTACTTGTAATAGAGAGCAACATAACATTAATTGGCTAAACTATTGAAAGCATGAGAGCCCTTCGGAAACTCTATGACGACGAAGTAGTAAGAGTAGGTATACGAAATCTGGAACACTAATATTCAAATTAGGAACAGTGGAAAAATATTGGTAACTTGGCTCTCAATTCCCATGTAAGATTCTCTTTGCTTTGATAATCCAGCTACAATGCGAAAGCTAATGCTATACGTTGAGAAAGTTTGTTTTATTTATCATTTTCTTCCTTGGGTGTGGGTGGTGCTCGAGACTCAAAAGTTAAATGCTCCCTCTAAAAGCACTGTGGCCAGCACGTGATATCAACATTGTTATATAATTTTTATAGATATGAGGATATTTGTTTACTAGGGACAATTGCATGTGAATGTGATAGATATTTTATCCAAATTTGAACTGAGAATTGCTAAAATATTATTGGTTAAAAATTGTTAGATGGTTAAGTTTATTTAAAGGGTAGATATATCTAATAGTTAAAAAAAAAGGGGTTTTTCTCTCTATTTTTAAGAGATAAATTACCTTGGTATTTGGACATTGTCTTTAAGCTCATATGACTCGAGTTATACGAAGTCGTAAGATATTGTTATTGCTTTAAGATTTACGTTGAGCCAACAAGAGTAATTTATTTATTTATTTATTTTGTTTTAAGGAAATGGAGCACTTATTGTAATACTTGAACTAGTGGAAGTAATTTTTATATACCTTTTGATCTTCCAAAACTTCCAAAAATTTCCTTCAAAAAAAAATTTATACTTAATGGCCGGAGTTAAATCCAACCATTGGTGTATAGAATAATAATCCTGAAAATAGTCTCATGTTTATAGATTTGAGGGACATTGATCATTACATGCATTAGTAATGAAGATTTGTTGCTTTTCCTTGCAGCATTTTGTGCTTAATTACATGCTTTATATATATATACAGTAAAATGTTTAGGAGAGTTGATTTGAATGAATTGACTATCAAGAGACATTGCATGGTATCTTTTCTGCTTATTGGGTTCCATTGTTTGGAGTGTCTGTAGTTCTGTTTACTTAATTGCCACAACTTGAAAGAAAAGAGCATGACTAGACTGCATCTAAATTTGCCTACAACTTCAAATTCACTTCAGCTTGATCAACAAAAAAAAAAAAAGTTTCAGTTCAGATTATAGTATTTTGTTTATTGAATGAGTGATTCTAAGAAGATCGATATCGTTCATGCATGCTTGGGAAGCTCGTTTGGTATTGATCGCAAATCAAATGTGCATGGAAAGAAAATGATGCTGTTGCTAAGTTTATAGATCTTATAGTTGGAGTGGCAATCGAACTCTCAATATTTCAATAAATTGTTGGGAACCTTCATAAAATAAAAATTTGTCTGGTTTGTACATTAAAGTTTAATTTTCCATGTCTTTATTCCTGCATAACACATTTGCACAACTTATTCACTGAGGATTTAAAATACAAAATTAAAAATTAAGGTACAGAGTAATTTCACTCTTTTTCTTTTAATTATTGTACAATAAAAGTGCAATAGAAAGCAACATAACATTAGTTGGCTAAACTATTGACAGCAAGAGATCCCTTCCGAAACTCTATGAAGACAAAGTAGTAAGAGTAGGTATAGGAAATTTGGAACACTAATATTCATATTACGAACAATGGAACAATATTAGCAACTTGACTCACACTCTCCATGTAAGATTCTCTTTTCTTTGATATGCGAAAGCTAATGCTATACACTGTGAAAGCTAATTTGTTTTGTTTATTTTTTTTCAGTTGGCTTTTCAGTAGTTGGTCTGTCCCCCTTGTTTTTTTCTTCCTTGGTTGTGAATGGTGCTCGAGACCCCAATGTTTATTGCTCCCTTTAGCTAAAAGCTCTTTGGCCAGCATGTGCTATCAACATTATTATATAATGTTTACAGATTTGAGGATTTTTGTTTTCTGCTAGGGACAATTGCATGTGAATGTGTTAGATATTTTATTCAAATTTTAATTTGGAATCGGTAAAATTTCATTAGTCAAAACTTATTTGATGATTAAGTTTATTTAATGGGTAAACATACTTAATGATTAAGAGTTTTTAATGGGTTGGAATTCATAGTGACAAAGTAATATGGTTTTATAGATATGGAGTGGGTCTTTAACTTTTAAAATTAAGACAGAGATGCAATCTTTATATGATATTATGCAAAAGATAATTTTTTTGAAATCCGAATTTTTTGTAAAAGTTTCACAGAATTGCAAAGATGTGAAAAGGAATATGAGAAACACTGGAACTCTATATATAGTATTGTAAAACGTTGAACCAACAAGATCAGTGATCTTTTTTCTTTTTTAAGAAATAGAAGCACTTATCGTAAACCTTGAACTAATGGGGCTAATTCTTTTTGTATATATTTGACTCTTCCAAAACATTGTTATCATAAGAAATTCACAAGTAAAGTTATATGTTGGTCCTTTCATTAATTCGACAACTTCCGTATAAAACAAAAGCTCAACAGATGAAGAACATCATTATCCCCTTAATAAACCTTCATTTCTTCAAGTAGTTACTCTTTTTTCCTTATGAAAAATCAGCAGCTCGCTTGAAAGAAAGTATGCAAGGGACTAAGCAGCTAGCAGTACAATTCCTGGCCCAAGTCATGGTTCACTTTTTGTCTGTAGAAATGCAATCTCTTTTTATATTAAATTTGATTTCATTTGACACTTTGTCTAAGAAGTAGTAGCCTAATTTCAGTCATATACATGAGTAAAATATAATGAAGGCATTTACTTGGTTAATTAATTGATTGTTAGCAAACTTGATGGAAATCAAATAATTAAAAACCAAAAGAAAATATCATCAAAAACAGGGGCCTTGGAGTAGCAATGAGAATGAAGCACCCAAAAACAATTAAAGTAGATGAAAGATGAAAGAAAGAAATGAGAATACTTGTTATTTTGCTAACATGTAGCAGCAGCAGCAGCAAGTAAAATTCTGAAATGAGAATGCTTTTCATTTTATGTCCGTAACCAGTAACCAACACTAAATTGATTCTTTCAATAATCCCAACCCCAACTAACTGCAAATCAGCTTAACACAGAGAAAAACCATGTTTTCTTAGACCAGTTCAATTTCACTCGAACAAACCAGCTGCTAAATTTCACATTATCCGAATTTGTTCAATAATTATGTAACATTGTCCTCTGTTTCGTCCACCATATATGTAGAGGTTGTGTGTCTTCCCGTTAACCACGACGCCAAACTAGATTGTTGCAGGCGAATTGATTATCATTCGGACTTTTTTCAAGTGCCTTCATAACAAATTAACTCAACTAAGTGACATAAAGTACATCTATTATCAGGTTTTTATATTTTCTTGTTACGAGGCTAGGGAAAAGCAGGCAAGCATTATTAACTTTTTTTTCTTTTTTGAGCAAAAGGATCATACAACAAGTATTGAGTCCAATGGTTGACTGTCATTATTAAAAAAATAATGATATCTCAATATCTCAATCAATCAAACTCTCAATATTTCAATAAATCACTTGGAACCTTTACAAAAAAAAAATCACATGGAAATTTCCCATGTATTGAAAAATACAAACATAAGGATAAAAAACAGAGGAATTTCACTCTTGTTCTTCTACTTATTGCACACACAGAGAGCAGCAACATAACAATGATTGCGTAAATTATTCAAAACATGGGATCCCTTCGCTTGACAACTAATTAAGCAAACACCTTCACCAATGAAGAGCACATATATCAAACCTCCTGTTTTTTCTTTAACTAAATATATGGACTTAGTCTGAACTACATTTTGAGTAGTGGTAGACCTTTAGTGACATCTTGCTCAACCAGTCACGGTGTTTACAAGCAGCCTGTAGGATACCCAAAAAAATAAAAAATAAACCCTAAAACCTAGCAGCCAGAAACCACAAATAGCAAATAAAAAAAATCAAATCAAAAAATCAAAGAAGGGACTGGGAGCTGGGTCTAATCGGTGGTCTGTAGGGAGGCTGATCGGGGAAGGCAGATCGTTGGTGAGGGGAAGGAGAGAGAGGAGGCGCGGCTGATCGGGGAAGGGGCTGCTTTTAGAGAGAGGGCAGAGAGATCTGCCCTAGAGAGAGAAAATGAGAGCAGAGAATGAGAGGAGGAAGGAAAAAGAATCTTTAAATACGTAGGTTTAAGGAGAGCAAAACGACGCCGTTTAAGGGGTGCAAAGAAGCCAAAAACCGTGCACTTTGAAGGAGATTTGGTGGGCTGTTGCAGCAAGCTTGCCTTTCTCCTTGGGCCAAGGTGTTTTGGGCTAGTCTAAGCCCAAATCAGGTCAAGCCCTATCCTAATTGTTGGGCTTGATTGTATTTATTGGGCTTGTCCACTTGTAATCAAAAACTTTAGTGTTTAACATTTTGTTTGGTTTAAATTAAACTATATTATAAAAAAAATAAAAAAAAATACATGATGTTTTAAGGTAGAATAATAGAAATAAAAATAGATAAAATTTTAAATAAATAAATAAATAAACATTTAATTGTAAAATAATAGATTTAGCATAAGTATATGTCACGACTCGGAACTCCCCTTCGAACCCGTGACAATCGCTGCGACGTTTCGATAAGCATTCATACCCCGAATATCGCTCGAAACATCGCAAGGCTTGAGTACCAGTTTTCTCAAAAACTTCGAAACCGATTAAAATATAATATGCAAGCAGAGAACACATATTTCATAATTAAAAATAAATCTAGCGGTCTAAAATATTTGTTTAAAGTAAAATTTTCAACTATTTGAATAAAACTAACATATTCGATAAAATATTTTATTTTCTTAAAACACAATATTTACAAAGTCTTTCAAAAATCATTTTTTTGTAGCATAAACGTAAAATAAATTTATTTATACAATAATAAAGATAACTAAAATATAAAAATTCAGTTACAGTGACGCGTAGGCCCCCAATTAACCACGAAGGTACAGGACTGTGAATCCTTACTTTCTAAGATGCCACTTCGAGATTTCCTTCTCAATGCAATTGTTGGTCTATTGCCTATTCTGAGCCTGAAAAATGTATAAGAAGAAGAGTGAGATTTCATAAATCTCAATGAGTAAACATATACCCTCTAAACTATCTACAGTCGAGTAAATGAAGACAAATAAAATATTCCCTCCAGTATGTTTTTCATAACATAAATTTTCATTGTACTCAAAACGATTAACTTGGCTTATGGATTTCACAAAACTTGGCTTATGCCAAAATCATTCTCAAGGATACCCCGGCCGGAGGCATCTAACTGAGACCGCCAAGGCTGTTAAATTTCTTACACTCATTTTTCATTTGAAAATCTAGTCATTCTTTGGCGTTGGCTGAGTGTCACACTCACGTGGTGGTCCGCGTGAGGTGCACTCAAACTTTACCTCAAGAGATGCTCTACACACGACTTTCCTTATCGAGGTAATAATATATCTAGGAACCGTGCCACTCTTATAAGCTGGTCCATGAAACCTGCACTGCAGCGGGGAATTTATCTACCACCGAATTCATAAAAATTCTTAACTGCATGATATAGCTATTTATTTTTCTACCTAGCCTCTCTTAGGCTGCTAAAAACAATTCAAATATAAATTTAACATAATAACAAATATCAATTCTACCATACATGCTAACAAAATATCATAAGCCATTCAAATTAAAAATACAATTTATTTCACAACACATAACAGTCTCCGATTACTCTATTTTTAAAACCATTATTCAATTTTCCAGAAAATTTATAAAATCATTTTATAAAATCACATTTTTCAATAAAACACAACATTTTGGCATTGAAACCCTTTTTCAAAAAATCACATAATTGAATAAAATTACTATAGATAATTGAGACGATATAGGAGTACTTACTGTACTAGGAGTAGAAACACTCCTATTCTCGATCCTCGAGTGTAGTCTTTTACCCGTATTAGATAGCTCACCACCTATCCACAATACATGACACAAAAATTCAATAATTTGTATCAAATCATTATAAATTATTTCAAGCTCTTATCCATGCGTATGTACTAGATAGAGTTTGAAATGTTTGGACAATCACTTAATTACGGTGTCCGACCTAACTCGCCTATATACGGTGTAAATTCCTAAAATCCCCAATTCAACTCTAATTCCATCAATTTCAATTTCCATTATCCAATTATATCCACAATACCTCAATGACTGTGAATTTGGTCCAATTTATCAGTGCGGATCAAAAATTACGCTTTTACCCTTAGTGGGTAAAAATTTTAATTTTTGCATCGAAAATTCTCATTTAATTTTCGAACTCCATAATTCATCAAATATCACCAAATACATACCAAATAACCTAAAATTCAGCTTAATTACCTTCAAAATTATTTATGGGAATTTCGGCTATACTAGGTGGAATTTCACTAAAATTTTTCTTATTTGATTTTCATCCCAAAATTCATCAATTCTCAACAAATTCACTTGAAATGAAATCATTTCATTTTCAATAAACTCACTATGAAATTCAGCCTAAATGAATTCCCATGGAATAGGTGATTTTCTCGCTTAATTTTCTTCCTACACATGACTAACCAACTACAAACACTAACATAGTTAAAAATCAAATAATTCCATCAACTTTCTCTCTCTAAACCCATTGGACCAGCCATGAAATCACCATGAAAATATGCAATTTAACCATGAAAAATAAGGGAAATTACATGGGTAAGGTAGAAATTAAGTTAGAAATGAAAAACCTTACCTTTTTATTCTTGATTTCCTTAAATTTCCTTACTTTTTCTTCATTTTTCTCACTCTAGGGTTTGTTTTTGGGTTTCTCTCTCTTGCTTCTTGTTTGGCCGAATGTTGAAGATGAAGAATGAGTTATGGGCTGATTTTTATACCTTTATTATTAGTTTAATGAAATAATATTATTTTATTCACATTTTGAATATTCTATTAATTCATTTTTTTTTTAGCCATCCACTTGTCCTACTTTTTCCACCATGCATTTCCCTTGACTTATCCAAGTCTTAGATGAAATTTCCAGATTTTTTCCAAATTGTTGGTGGAGTAAATTTTTCAAAATTACACTTTTACCCCTAAACTTTTCAAAAATTACATTTTTACCTCAAAAATTGAAAATTTACCACAGTACATATTTTTCATTCCTCATACTCATAGCACACTCCAAATAATTAAATTTGATTAAAATTCTTTCTAAAATTCAATTTTCGATTTCGAGTGGCAAAATTACCATTTTGCCCCTATACTCTAAAAATACCGAAAACTTATATTTTTCACTGCTAAATTTTCCAATTGTACTTCAATACTCATATCATACTCAAACATGTCAAATGGGGCTAAAATCTTCTTTAAAAATTCTCGTTTTGACCTTTAGTGGTAAAATTACTATTTTACCCTTGTGTCCCAAAATACCGAGAATTACATTTTTTCAATGTTGAACTTCATATTATATTCCAATAATCATATTATATTTCATATAATTATTCTTGGTCATTTGAAATCAAAATCTTTATTAAAAATCTCCATTTTGTCCTGAAATTGAAAAATGATCGTTTTGTCCCTAATCGGTCAATTTTCCGAATTGACTCCAAATCGGACCTCGAACTCCGAATTACCATTTTGAGTCATCCCTGGACTGTGAAATTTTCAATTTCATCTTTACGATCTCGATTTTATCTTGTTCGAGGTTTAATCGACTTAACTGTACTTCTAAGAGCAATATCATCTTTTAACGATTTCTCCGGACTTCCTCAATATACAAACATTCTATCGAACATGTAAATGACATTACGATCACTTTATAGGGTAGGGTTTGACAGTATATATATGAAATGTTTGTCAAATGTATAATAATGTATATAAGTCGAAAACAAAAAATAAATAAAATGAAAATAAATATTTCGCAATAAAATCTTTAATTACGCAAATTCTTTTACACATAGGTACATGTAAAAAATAAAATGACATAATATAGTGAAAATTATAAACGTATGAAATATAATGGTTGTTTTGGGGACCAAGACTGATGATGAGATATCCACTCGAAACGCGAGAAGTCGCAATTCTGAGTGAATTTCTCTAGATTAAAAATTTTGATTAGGACTCCACCAGTATGATGGGAGGGTCTTAATTTAGAATTTTGATGTTCTTAATTTTGATAAATAAAAAACTATGTATATTCAATCTTCAATTAATCAAAATATACGAGTAAAAGAAACAAAGAATTAATAATAACAATAAATTTGTTAATCATAATAAGAGAAAAAAAAAGAGAGAAAGAAAGACATAGTAAATAATAAAAAATAAACATTAAATTTATGAATGCATTATGTACCATGTTTGCATTATTAAATGTCATGGCATATAAATCAATTCTGTATATGGGTTTAAACCCCGATGATGGGACTTTTCGAGGAAGCTTGCGAAGGCGGGTTTCGTTGGTAAACTCCCTAGGTGAAAAGATACCTCCGTACTCCACCAGTATGATGGGAGGGTTCGGAGAGATGTCTTTAATAAAAGGCTTTTGCCCGCATTAGGATTTTGCATTCACGAAAAGACCGTTTTCACTTACAAACGATTATCCCGATGATGGGATTTACTTAATTTGCTTGCAAAGGCGAGTTTCTTAGGTACTTCTCTAGGTGAGAGAATACTCCCCGATCCCACCAGAATGATGGGCGGATTCGGAAAGTGCGCTCAATAAAAAGTTTTCGTTTGGTACTGTTTCGATTTTATGTCATGCATTTCATGATTGCATCATATGTACGTCAAACCCTCGAAAAACTTTAACTTGATCGACAGAGTAAAAGGTGGATCAAACAAATAATAATAAAAGAAACACAAGAACAAAATAAAGAGGTTAAGATAATAAATGATTAAATGGTACTGTTCGTGGAACAGGCGTCACGGGGGTGCTAATCCTTTCCCGTGCGTAACCGCACTTCTGAACCCAACTCTAAAAAAACACGCAGACCAATATATCGTTCTTTCAATGAACCTAAATTTAATTTAGTACTTCGTTAAATAGAACAAATTTATTAGGTGGCCAATCACACATTGGCAAAAAAGATTGGTGACGACTCCCCAAGTTAATCACGTCTAGCTGTCGGGTTCCCGGACCCGCACATTACGACACATATCTCTTTGAATCAATGAAGAAACCTGTAGTCATCTTGGGACATTCTTTTGCTGTCAAAGACCACAAAGCCGATTATACAAAGTGATATCCCCTTGGGCATAAGTCAATGAGGCCTGGCAGTTCTTCAAGTGAAAACCATTTTAATTGGTCAAACTTTATCTCCTTTTCAGCAATCGCTTTTGCTTCATCTTCTAGTTCAAATACTTGCTCCAATTTAGAGGTCCCTTCATCTATTAAATATTCATGTTTTGGAAGACAATGAGCAGATCCAAGAGGAAAGAGACTCTTCAACACTTTGCAATATTTAACTAAAATTCTAGTCAAATTAGGAAACCTTATAGGTTGGAGATCACCATTTGATGATGAACAAAGTTGATCCTCAGTAATGATTTGGTCCAATTCATCACATAGTTTTATAATTAGCCAGACCAACTATGATAAACTTCGAGCAGTCGTAAGTGAAAATATATGAATTAACCTCTTGCAATCGATCACTTTCGGAATTGTAAAGTTTTCAAGAGTTACAACTTGGGTGACATACTTCCATATAATCTGCACTTTAGATAAATCTTCCAGGTGGAATTTCTTTATACTTAAGAAAGAATACTCACTGTGAACCTGAAAAACCTCTTTATGACTCCCAACTTGAGAAAGAAAGAAGTAAAGTACAAATTAATTAATTTTATTTGCCATCTTAACAAATAAGAAGTCAAATTCATAAATGTTAAGAGAAATTGAGCATATAAAAAAATTATATATGGAGAATATAATATGTTTTACTGAAGCTTATCTCAATTTAAGGAAAGGAAAAATAGCTAACAAGGATCAAACAAAAGTAATTTAAGAGATCAAACAAAAGTAAGGAAAAGTAGTTAATTCACAAAGCAGAGAAAATATATTTATATTGTTGAACTCAAATAAAAACTAGTGGAAAATGGAATTCTACTAATATTCCCCAAATTTTGATTTTTAATTCTAGGAACAGAGTTTTTATTAATTTTATAACTAATTAGATTCTTGTTTTCATATTAACTCTTTTCCAATAACTTTCATCCTGCTATACTTTATTGACCACCAAGGAGATCTTATCTAATGGAGCCTGCTAGGAAACAAATAGACCAATGTGAATTTAATTTCTTTGAACACTATATTCTCAGCCATATGCTTTCAGCAAAAAATGGAAGACATGAAACTCTGCAGGTTCTTCTGTGGGTTCAAACACAGACCAGGGAACTCAAGGCAAGTGTAGGTTTTAAGTCTCAAAGACGCTAGCTTTATAATCTACACTTGGAGGCACTGTTTGATTTTTCTTTCTAATAATCTTCATGCATGGCACTTTCTGCACTGTTTGAAAACTTAGAATCCAAGGAAAAAAAAAACAAAAACTGAGAATTCAAAACAAATTAATTCTTAATGCAAAAGGAACATGTCCAATTATATTTTGCTTCATCTTGATGATTCAATTTATTGAGGGAGATATTTTTGAAGTGATACCGGAGTTGCTAGAGAAGCTTCTTGAGAAAAAGTAGGCCTTTATACTTCATGTCTCCTTCTAGTCCAAAATATAGTTGAAAGCTTGTTTACATGAATTGAATAGCAATAAAAGTAATAATACAAAAATACAATGAGTGAAATCTAGCTAGTAGAAGACAATGAGTGAAAGTGCCAAAGTTTTGGATTGAGTCAAGGTTGAAATACTAACAATTAGAGTTTTATCTTCCAAATGAAATATTTTATTAACGAGTGTCTTAAAAACACTTGTTAAGATATTATTTTAATATAAGATTTTCGGTACATTGATTGAACATATTACTTAATAAGATAAGTTTGATAAAATTGCTGAGAAAAAAAAAGTCTGATAAATTATTTTAGACTACTTTGTTAGCTGGAATATGAAAATGGGTTATACTATACCTTTGACAAATAACCTAGTGAAAAATATAAATACCAAAGCAAATTAAATTTGATGACAAAAAGCAAGCAAACAATCCAGCATAATAAAACTCACAAAAATTTACGTGGTTCATCTTAATTGCCTACATCGACGGATATAAGAGTAGAAGGATTTTATTACTATGTGGGAAGATGAGGTTGCAGTAGCTGCAGCACCCAAATGTAGCAAAGGGAAATCTCGGAACAGTATCCCAAAGGTCTTCTCCATATACATTATGAAAGAACCTTTGTTTTTAGGTCCCCTTAACAGTTTGCGTTATTTTAGTAAAAGTCTAAAGACTAGGATTGAAGCCACTACACACAGACCTCCAAGAATGGCCAACAGGGAAGTATTATTGATTTTGAAAGAAGCAAAGGGTTTCCCAACAAACTTGTAGTTGCAAATCTATAGGGATACTCGGGGAAAAAACAATATTGGTTAATACTTCATTCCGTCTGCTTGTTGAAAGGAAGAGGTTATAATATTAGTCGTTTCCTTGAAAAGAAGATAGAAAAGAAAGAAGATATATATAAATCTGTAAAAAGAAGAACGATTCTCACTCTCACATCTCAGTTCATTTCACCAGTGTTTCAGTTACTTCGAATCTCTGTGATAGAAGCAATCTGTCTCATGATCCTTGTCCATTTAATTCTGGTTTTGCTTCTGAAAGGGTATGGCAAGAACATCCAAAGTTGTCCCATTGTATGAGAGATGATATTGTATTGATCAACATATAAAAACGGGCATTTTCAAAAAAAAAAAAAAAAAACAAACATAAAATAACCGGGGGAAGTGAAACTACTTTCAATAATTTGTTCATGAACTTCATTTTTTGCATATGTTAAATAGAAGAAGTTTAACTATTAAGAATATCTGAGTTGCATCAATCTCCTCCAGACACAGATTAACATTACTGAAAAAGATGAGAGGAAACATCTAAAAGATTGTTAGGAATTGATATAACAAGGTGAGAATCAGAATAATTTGATAACTTGGCTACATTTATACTACAGTATTTTTTGTCTAAAAATATTGTCTGTATAAGAGTATAGAATTTAATGCTTGACTACTATAAATATGCTATCTGTACAAGGGTTCCATATAGAGCTAGAAAGATCCTAAATGCTTAAGAATTAAGATTATAAATGAAGAACGTGAGATTGAAACAAGGAAAGAGTTCCCAATTGCTGTTAAATACTGGCAGAGCCTTGACATCAAGTTATGGTGACAGTTTAAATATTTATTAATATTTAAAAATTCAAAGTATGAAAAGAAAAAATATCAAGATTATTAGTCCAAACCCAAATTCAGGAAAAAAAAAAGAATTATCAGGTAAAGGGAGAAAATATAATAGAGGTGAAGAAAAATATAGTTACCTATATTGTATGATCACCATTGAATCTGTTGCCTATCAATTATAATAGATGGGATGTGAGTGATGTGAGGCCATAGGATTCCGGTCTGCCTTGGACATCTTTCCTACAATTGGGGACATTCATTGATTGACAGTACTTGTAAAGAGGTAAGGTGATCCATCCCTTGCAAGTCTTGTAATTCGGGGCACTTACAAATCTAAAGTGTTTTGAGAGGAGTGAAATTAGGTATAATGTCCATCCATTGCATTAGTTGCAAGGAATGCAAATCATGGCGCGCCTGAATTAGAAGTGTTTTGGGAATAGTGACAACCCAATCCCGTAGAACTTAGTTTAGTCCGGTTATTCAAGGCACTCACAAATGTGAAGACCTATGAAGGAAGTGACATAACCCAATCCCGTCTAACAAAACCCTCAAATTATGGTACTTCATAACATATAATATTTCTTTAAATGTAAGTCGATATGTCCTTTTTGGCATGTACTTTAATTTAAGGCAACTATGAATTTTAAGTGTTCTAAGGGAATTAAGATTGAATATCCAGTTGGGCAAAACCCTTAGATTAAAGCTATTGCAAATTATCAATTCTTGTGAAAAGGTGAGGTAGCTCATCTTTTGCAACAACAACGATTCCAATTTTGGGCAGTCTTTCAATGTTAAGCGTGCATGAGAAGTGAGATTTTGTAGGAACTCTTTTGATAGAGCTTCTAGATCTTTAATTGTATCAAGAGTCAGAGACTTCATATTGGAGAGAGGAAGGGTAGTTGAAGAGTAAGAATGACAAGTGCTCCCTGATGATGATGATGATGATGATGTCATGCTAGCCTCGGTCATCTTCATCTTCAACTTCAATGTTTGTTGCAAAGGCCTTATACTAGTATCAATCAAAATCAAATCTTGGTCGAGAGATGGAAACAACGGCATGGAGGTTAAGCTTGGACAATCCTCGATATATAACTCGGAAAGGCAAGGAAAGCAAAGCAACTCAGTTACTGATACTTCGTTCTCATTCTTTGTCCTCCACCATCCTTTGAGATTGTGACAGTATTCGATCTCAAGTTTTTTAAGTGATGGGAAGAATGGTTTTGTTGGTGTAAAACAAGGCAAGGGGAAAGAATCTACGACGTGTTCTAAAGCCGATAACCCCACAAGAGTAAGAGACTCGAGAGATGAAAGATGATCCAAGGGTGGCAGGTGTTCTATAACAAGGGAAAACTAAAGAGAAAGAGACTTGAGAGATGAAAGATGATCCAAGGGTGGCAGATGTTGGCAATTGTAAAATTGGTAAATTTTAAGTTCGACTAAATTAGTCAATGAAGATAGCCAACTCGAAAACCTTGCTCCTCCATAATAGCATACCTTCAGCCCTTTCAAATTCGGGTGTGGCTCAAGAATATTTAACAATGACTCATCCTTTTCACTGTCCACTCTTTCTGAAGAGGAAGCACTCCACTCCAAGGATCTCTAGTATAATCGCAAAGACTGAAGCCGTTTCTTTTTCTTTAAAATTGCCTCCATATATAGATTCTAATTCCACCAAGTTTAATTGTTCAATTCCTAAGCAGTTTCCAAGGTAATTTAGGTCCCTCAACTCATACAATGTGGCTGCATTTGAGAAACTCTTTTCAACTCTGTTCACAATAAATCTGTCCAATCTTTGTAGTGAAGTCAATTCCCCTGAACCTTTTGGCGTGCCCGTCAAGCCTTTGCAACCATCAATATTTAGATATTCCAAACTACTCAGTTGTCTTATATCCCTTGGTAACTCTTTAAGTCTCCCACAATATAAGAGTAATAGAGTTTGCAAATTGTGCAATTTGGCTATAGCATTTGGCAGCACTTCCATCTCCTTATTATTAGAAAGATTAAGGTATCTCAAGTGCTTCAATTCACCAATTGAATTTGGCAAAATGACAATTCCCATCCAGCTCCAATTTAACATATGTAAACAATTGAAGCTCAAAAAAGTTGCATTTCGAATGGATAGATTATAGAAAATGTGTCTCCCTAAAAACATAGTCCTTTTATTGGGATAATAGAGGTGATAGAAGAAGATGCTTAAGTGGAAACTCTATGACGAGAAAGTAATAAGAGTAGGTATAGGATAAATGGAAATACATTCGCAACTTGGCTCAAAGATTTCCCCACTAATTAATGAACAAATATTATTCTCTTTTCTTTGATTATAACTAGCTACAATACGACAAGACTAGTCACCAACTGTGATCAGGGTTGTTAATTAATCCAATAATCTTAAATATGATATACTATATTAAATATGAAAATTGATGCTACGAAAAAAATACATTTCTTTTCAAGTTAATCATTTTGGATCGTTCAAGTTAGAAGTATATTCAAATAATTTCAAGTTTACATCATTATAAGTAGTTGAATTTTTTAAATCAAATCAGATTGAATCAAGTTTGGATTGGTGAGAAATTCTTAATTGTGGCATAGGTATCCACGTAAAACAGGGCATGAAACAGGAGGGGCTAATGGAGAGTACAATGTTCTTGCTGCCGAAGGAATTTTATCATATAGAATATGATGTTGAACTTCCCTTTGTAAATGATAACATCGAAATAGCTGGAAACTAACAGCATTTTGCGCCTTCTCTTGAGTTAAACATGAATTAATTTCTCAGTCAAGAAACATACAGACAAAGGCTACTGACCAATGTTGATTTTTAAAAGAGTCCAAGAAATTGGATTTTAAACTAAATTCCCAAGGAAATTTGTCCTTTTTCTGCTAGGAACCGAATTTTTATTGATCACCAATAATCAACAACTACAGCTAGATTGATTTTTATATCTTCTTAGTTATAAACGAATTTATAAGCCTCTATTTGCTTGTTACTTTTACTATTTATTTTTATTTTTAAAAATAAAAAATAAAAGCATGTTTGAATAAAATAAAATAAGTTTTTGATAAATTAAATATATATGTATAATATTCTAAATAACGAAATGGATCATTTTAGTTTATATATAAACTAATTAAATTTTGGTAGGAATGTGCAATGCAAATTGCAAAGGTGTGTGTTCATAATTAATCTTAGACTTGAAAATCTAGCTACCGGAAAACATTGAGTGAAAGTGCCAAAATTTTGGATTGAGTCAAGGTTGAAATACTAACAATTAGAGTTTTTATCTTCCAAATAAATAAGTATAAAATATATTTTATTAACTATTGTCTTAAAAATACTTGTCAAGATACTATTTTAATATAAGATTTTCAACATATTGATTGAATATTTAATATGGTACATTTGATAAGTTTTTTTTAGAATATTTGTTAGCTAAAATATGAAAATAGGTTCTACCTAATAGTTATACCTTTGACAAATAACCTAGTAAAAACTATAAAATACCAAAGAAAACCAAATTTGATGTTAACTAGCAAGCACACGATTCAATATAATCAAATACACAAGAATTTTCGTGATTCGACTTAATTACTTACATCCATAGATATAAAGAGTAGAAGAGATTTTACTACAATATAGGAAGATGAGGTTACAGTAGTTGTAGCACCCAAATGTAGCAAATAGTAAATCCTAGAACAGCATCTCAAAAGTCTATATTCATCATGTATGCAATAGTTATACTTTGAGAAGAAGGGGAGGAAACAGTACCTACAGCAATTTCTCCTCGTCTCTTTAATCTCCTCCTTTGCCCGTGTGCTATGTGGTAACACTGCTCTTTTATGCTCTGTAATCTGTATGTCACCGCTGTCCATTTTGCTCTGAATGTCACTGCTGCTTGATCGTAGACTGATGCTTGAGATCCTGCCAGCATTTTTCTGCCCTCTCTTGTCACTTTTTGAATTCATGTTTCATCTTTATTTGCCCTGAATCTATTCTGTTCTCCGGCCATCTTGTTACAGCTTCTATTGTTTTGTTGCAGCTTTGAGCGGTCTCTTTGCTCACCATTTTTGATCATTTATCAATCATTAATATATCCTTTCACTTTTGGCTGAGAAAAAAAAAATCACCAAGAGTGTACAGGCAGACTTCTTACTTTATTTTCTATTATTACTGGCTTTCAGCTCAAGAGTGTTGAATGGAGATATGTACAAGAGTATAAAATTCAATGCTTCGACTGCAAAGTACGCTATCTGTCAAGGGTTCCATCTAGAGCTAGTGAGATCCTAAATGCTTAAAATTGAAGATTATAATTGAAGAATGGGGGATTAAAGCAAGGAAAAAGTTTCCAATTGCTGTGAAATATTGACAGAGTTTTGACATCAAGTTTTGGTGAGATTTCAGTCATTTCACACAACTGTTAGTAATATTTAACTTACAAAGGGAAAATTCAAAGAAAAAAAATCAAAATTGTTAGTCCACTTAATTAGAAAGAAGTAGTAGAGTCTGGATTAAATGCACCTGTATATAGGCGAATCATTTTACCGACTTGGATTACATGCGTAGAACAAATATGAATCATCCAAATGCAGGAAGAAAAAAAAAAGGAATTATTGGCCTTATGGAACTATTGGCCTCATTTTTTCTTTCTTTTTTTTTCTAAAAAAGAATTACTGTATTTAACAAGTAATATTAATATCTCAAACTCCAAAACCTTAAATTATTAAAACATGTTACATATTTTGATTAAAGGCAAGGTATAACTATCATTAATTACACTATAAAATTTAGCTACTATTCAGAGGTGATTATTAAGAGGAAACAAATAATTAAATCCATCATTTGAAGGAGAAAAATTCACTTAAAAAAATGATCATCAGCATTTAGAAAAGCTAAGCTCAAAAAAGGTGAGGAATGTGGAGTTAGAATCTAAGGAGTCGAATTTAAAGAAAAGAAACGGCTTCAATCTTTGAAATTATATTGGGGATCTTCCCCTCCAGTAACAGTGGCGAGTGAAAAGGATGAGTCGTTGTTAAATAATCTTGAGCCACACCCGAATTTGAAAGAGCTGAAGGTATCCTTCTTCAACAATGTTGGCAATAGATAAAATCTCAACGTCGTCCCATCGAGAAAGCTACAATGCCAAAGTTACTTCCATACATTGAAAAAGTTTTTTTTGTTTTATTTATTGTTTTCCAGCTATAATCCAAAACATTGTCAGAGATCCTTTCATTTTACAACTTCCATGCAATACAAAAGCTTGGCAGATGAACAACATCATTATTTCTTCAGGTTTCTTTTAGTGATAATCAAATTGATTTCCTTTCACACTTTGCTTAAGAAGTAGTAGCCTAATCTCACTCGTATACATGATAGTGAAGTAAAACAAGGCCATTTACTTGGTTTATTGATTGTTACCCAAATCGATGTAGAAAAATAGTGATTTCCCTTGTAGTTGATTTCTTAGTTTCAAATAGTTTTCATTCACGTTAAGTGATTGCTTTATGCTGTCTCTGTCCAATTATCACTTAATTTCAAATGTTTCGAAGTTTTGACAAATAAATAATATGTAAATAAAATTGATTTCAAATTGTTTTTTACATCATTTCTTTTTTTTTTAATGATATTCAATGGTTAGAGGACATGAGCAAATGGATTAAGTATGAATAATGGTCAATTAATGAGTTAACAAAGCAGAGAAAATATATTTATATTATTGAAATCAAATAAAAACTAAGAGGAAATATCATCAAATAACAGGTGCCAAAACCTTTTTATCGTTTATATAGTTGATGCTGCTTCTCACTTTTTTATCACTTAACTTTTTCCTTTATACTTGGTTTTTGAGGTGGTGACCTTGAAGTAGTAATGGCTTCTTCCAATAATTACTAGTCATCAATTGTCATCAGGGTTGTTAATTAATATAAGAACCTTAAATTCAAGACTTTAATTATCCAAATATATTAAAATAAAATTCTTTTCGAATTGGACAAAGGTTCAAAAACAACAATGTAATGTTTATTCTTGGACCCCAAACAAATTTTTTGCTTAGTGCCAAGTCTCTAGCTTTTGCTTTTTATTAGTCCATTTTAATAAAAGTTTAATCTATCCCAAGCTTTTACTTTGGATAGCATAATTAGACATATAGGTTTCTTGAACTAACCAAATAAAAAGATATATTGATATTCTGAATTAGATTTATTTGATAACAAATTAAGTTGATTAAATTTGGGGAAGACCCTTGTATGACTCAAATTAATCAAATATATTCTCCTTACATTGTTGGGTTAGTTGAAAGTGGAAGACCCTTGACCTGAATCGCCTCTTGTCTTCCACAACTTTTGATTTTAATTCTATCAAATCTAGGCAGCATTTTCCTTTTCTAAATGCAATAATCCCAACCCCCACAACTTTTGCTAGTGCAACATGGAATTATTGATTCACTTTTGAATTATTTTTATTTTATTATTCAAAAAAAATTGCAGTAAGGATTTTGTATTCTTCCAAGTCTTTCTTTAATTGTTATTTTCTTTTATTCAAATAACAATGGACTCGAACATCTTTTGCTTTATAGAATTATTGATCTCACTTTTACTTTTCTTTTCTTTTTTTATAGGTGTTGATCATTAGATTATTAGAGGACATCAATCATCTCTACGAGAAATTTCAAATTGAAAAGATGACATGCATTGGGGAAAACTAAGCTAATAAGTGTTTAGGAAAGTTTTGTGAGAAATCTTTTGTTATTAATCACTTAATTTACTATCTCTACTTCAAAGTTAACAAAGAATTGGAGTTAGGACTTGTCTTTTGTCTTAAAAGAATTAAATCTAATGTGGTAACTGACTTTATTAAAGTAAAATAGAGATTCTTGGAGCTTTCTTGAAGTTTCTTTATTCATGATTGAATTGAGCAAAATATTTTTGTCTCCATTAATGGAGAGTACAATATGTTATCAACTCTCAAAGAAAAAAAACAGGAACGGAGTTACTGATCTATTAAAGAAAATTCAAATTCCTGTAAAATTGACTTCTTGTTTGTGACCTCAAACATAATAATGTCCTCTCCATAAGATTTTCAAGAAATTGAATTATTTTAATAAGCCAAAAATTTTCCCTAAAAAAAATTTACCATTATCCAAAATGAATTAGGTTCACACTTCTAAATTTTTTTTCTTTGTGCTCCTATTGAAATGGGATATGAAATCATTGATGCAATTTTGAATTATTAATCTCTTTATTTTTATCACTTTTCAATTATTTTCGGGTATTTATTTCTAACCTACTTGATTGGTTTACATGGAAAACACTTGATTCTCCTTGTAAGTAAAATCACTATTATTATTTTGTAAATATCCTTAAGAGTAAACACTTAGATTCCTATTTATGATTCTTTTGTAATTAAGCATTATGTGGTAAATTGTCTTCTAGTAACGAGAAAGGAGTTAGATTTAGAAGCTTTTTGTGAACATGGTGACGGCTAAATCATCATGGATAAATTTTAGTGAATAAAAAATTTTCTAATTCATATATATGGTGTAGTGATGAGTGTTGATTCTTGGAGTGGAAATGGCATTATTTATGAGAATGAATAGAATATAACACCTCCAACTTTCATATTTAAATAGTTTTATAGTTATGATTGTTTAAATAAAAAAAAAAGAAAGAAGAATCAAAGAAAGGAAGTCTTATAGTTATGATTATTTAGGGGTGCCACTAATTAAGAAACCTTTTCTCAGTCCAGTCGATGGCCCAGTAATTGTGATAGTTTTAAGCTCCTTCTTAAGTATTTTGACTAAGTCACTGTCAGATGGAGATCCTCTGTTAAGGACCCCGGTTGGGCTTCCAGGAAGTACTATGGCAAGAGGATGGGACTTGCCATGATGTAAATGAATTGGGAATTTTCAACTAACCACAATTGTTGAAATTCTGATTCAAATCTCTGACTATTCTTTTTTTAATTTGTTTTATTCTTATCCAAACATCAGTGATAGTGCAGAGCACTGCTACTTCTCTTAACCCCAAATAGTTGCTGTATTTTAGAAGCACCTTCAACTGCGATTATTTCTAGTTTTGGCAGAGCAACACTAACTATAAAGAGACTTCTCAGTTTATACCCATACAACCCTAGTTTTGTATCCAAAAGGATTGGTTCGTTACCAATACAATCCTTGCTCTGATCAACCTCCCATGGCTGCTTCTTGCTTTGGCAGTGCAAATGCTGGAACTGTTTCTATTCCATCCACTGTTTTTGCCACCGGCATTGACGAAGATGTCCTAGCCAAAGGCTTCAAAACTGATGTCAGTGCCGTTCAGAAGATCAAGGCCGGTCTTGGAGCCAAGGCCAAGAATTGAGGCACCATCTTATTCTTCAAGTTAAAAATAGCTAGCCCGCTATCATTCCAATAATTCTTATCTTTATTTGGTTCTGCCTCCACGATGTTTTGTAGGCAAAGATAAGTTGCAGAAAACCAAATGTAGTAATCATCCTTGGCTAGCGTCTTGGTTTTCCTTGGTCTCTTTTCTGTTCTTGTTGTCCTGGTTTTTATAATTTCAATTAAAAAAATGACCAGCATTGAGAAAAACTAGGCTAAAAAAAGTTGAAGAAAGTGCAGTCCATTGCTTTTTCCTTGTTATGGGGAAACCTTTGGTACTTTGTAGCCTCATTAAGCATAATTTTTTATTCATGATTGAATTGAACACAATATTATTACCTCCATTAATGGAGATTGCAATGTCATCGAAGAAGTATTTTTAACTAAATTCTCTCTCAAAGAAAAAGATAAAGGACGAGAGGTACTCTATTAAAGATAATTTTAATTCTGTAAAATTGGTTTTATGTTTGTGACCTTAAACATAATATAATGTCTTCTCAATAAGATTTTCAAAAAATTGAATTACTTTAATGAAGCATAATTTTTCCCTAAACAATTTTTTTTGAAAAGAACCCTAAACAAAATTTACCATTATTCAAAATGAAATTAAGTTCACACTTTTAATTATTTTTCTTTGTGCACCTATCCAAATGGGATATGAAATCATTGATGTACTTTTGAATTATTGATCTCTTTATTTTTATCAATTTTTAATTATTTTTAGGTATTTTTTTCTTACCTATTTAGTTGATTTACATAGAAAGCACTTGATTCTCATTGTAAGTAAAAATAACTATTATTATTTCATTAAGAGCAAACAATTAGATCCCTATTTATGATTCTTTTGCAATTAAGCATTCCTTGGTAAATTTTCTTATAGTAATGAATAATGACCTACCTCATTGTTGCCTGGCTAAATCATCGTGGACAAATTTTTGTAAATGTCCACTACTTTTACCTTTTTTAGTTGTTGGACAGTATGGCACTTACCACCATTAACAGAGACTGAATTCTCAAGGAAGAAGTATTTTGACCAAGTCTCCGTCAGATGCTCTGTTAAGGACCCTGGTTGGCTTTCCAGGAAGTGTTACGGCAAGAGGATGGGACTTGCAAGGACGTAAGTGTAAGACAAGGGACCAAACATCATTGAATTTCATGGGGCTTCACTTGTTTCTTTTGAATAAATGAAATTCTAACTAATGCAAAATTGACCTTTCGTCTTTGCTCCTAAATCAGTGACAGTACAGAGCACTATTATTTCTCTTCATCCCCAAAATAGTTGCTCTAGTTTAGACGCACCACTAACTATAAAGAGACTTCTGAGTTTATTTCTAGTTTTGTTTCCAAAAGCACTGGTTTGTTACCAATACTCACAACCCTAGCTCTGATCAACCTGCCATGGCTGTTTCTGCTTTTGACAGTGTAAAATGCTGGAACAGTTTGTATTCCATCCACTGTTTTTGTCACTGGCATTGATGATGATGTCCTAGCCAAACGCTTTAAAACTCATGTTACTACCATTCAGAAGATCAAGGCTGGTCATCATGTTTCAGTAGAAATAAAATCATAGCAAGGCAGCTGCAGCAGGTAATGGTTTTCATTTTCCAGCACATCTAAATACAGCAAACAGGGATTTGCGCTTTATTCTATCGAAAGCTTATATCCACGAAAATTTAGAAAGAGAAAAGGGAGATCTGATTCTGTAAAACTAGACGGATTGGATCTTGCTTGAAGAGATGAATTATTGCTTTTATATGTTTTTATTGCTATGCTGATAAATTACTGTTTATATGGAATTATATTTATGGATCTCTCCCTTATGTCAAGATATATAAATTAAGAGTGTGATTGAGTATTATCTACTTTTCTTGTTTTTTTTAAAATAAAATATTTATAAGTAATGGCAAATTTTAAGTAAGAAATATTTTCAATGAATGCCAATTGCAAAGTTGTAGTACCATTTATCAAAAATTAATTCATTTTGAAAATGAATAACTTCAATTTAATAACTTTTCTTAATCAATTAAAATTGACACATTTATAGTTTCACATGATACATTTTGAGATAAACCAATACCTTTTACAATACTATAATGACAAATATAAATACAAAAATAATGCAACCCAAATTTGATGGTAAGTAACAAAGTAAACAATCTCGTATAATTAAAATACAAAAAATTTAAATGATTTTTCTCAACTTATATTCATTGCAAGAAGATTGACGAAATTTTAAGACAATTATTTAATATTATCTTGTCCAGAAAGCAAACCTCTGACAAATAACATAGTGAAAAATATAGATGCGAAACCAAATCGAATTTGATGATAAATAACAAGCAAACAATCTAGCGTAATAAAATACACGAGAAATTACATAGTTCTCAATATCTACATCCACAGTCGAAGGTGGAAGAAATTTTACTATGATGCAGGAGGTTACAGTAGTTGCAGTAGTCAAATGTAGCAAATATTAAACCCCATAATAATATCCCAAAAATCTTATCCATATCTACATTATGAAAGAACCTTTGTATTTAGGTCCTCTTAACAGTTTGGGTTAATTAAGTAAAGGCCTAAAAACTAGAATTGAAGCCACTGCTCAAAGACCACCAAGAATGGCCAAGATGGAACCATTGACATTGATTTTGAAAGAAGCAAAGGGGTTTTCCAACCAGCTTAGCTCTCCAGGCACTTCTCCCAACCACTCGAGCCACTACTTAGCAAGTGTTGCTTGACTCCATTCATAGATAACTAGTCAAAAAAAACCATTGTTATAAAGAAGCATTGCGGATAAAGATATGCAAAAAAAGGAAAGAAAAAAAACTAAAGAAAAATATAGAATCATTTATGCAATAGCTAATGCTTAGAGAATACCTGCATTTCAAAAATGGCCGGAGGGGAGTTGGCGGGCAAGTCATTGGCATCTCTTCTTTTTCTATGGAAAACCAAAATCTTAAATGTTAGAGCAATGTAAAACGAAAATCTATACACAACACATTCCTTATATATAATACAACAATAAATGAAAAGCCAATTAACCTTGAATTCAAGATCGTTAGACCAAGGTTCACTTTTTGAGAAGAGACGGTGAAAGAGTTGCATGTTGTGCAGTCTTAATTTGTTACCTGAAAGGAAAGCAGAGGTCAAGCTGTTCAATTACTTTCATCAGTAAGTCTTTATTGAAATTAAATACTCAAAGAAAAATTTAACTCTCACATAGAATTGCCATCAAACTGTAACATAGATAGTGATGATGCCATTGAGAGGAAAGCTTCCGATCCACCGATTCTAGTACTCTACTTCACAATGGCATTGGCAAGTTGAAATCCGTATCTACTCTCTCAAACTATCAGAAAAAGTTCAGAATCCCAATAAAGGAATGCAAAAAGAAATATGAAGTTTGGTGTTAATGGATTCCTTATAGAAAGCACATGAAATTGGTAAGACAAACCTATTAAGTGGTAAATTTTACCAATAGAAATTTCTCTTGGTTTCAATTCAATAACTGTCTGCTCTGGAAGGAAATTAGCAAGATGAAATCGTCCTGCTCCAAACAATGAAAACATGTCATCATCCCATTATAAACACATACAAAAAGAAAGAACTAATATTAATATATTCTTTACAAAAGCAATCTGTCTTGCAATCCTTTTCCATTTAATTTTGGTTTTGCTTCTGTAAAGATATGACACAAACATCCAATGTTGCCTCATTGTATAAGAGATGATTTTGCATTGATCTATGCATAAAAACAGGGGAAGTAAAACAAACTAAAAAATAATCTGTCCATAACTCCATTTTATGCTTATGTTAAATAGAAGAAGTTAGGAATTGATATAACAAACTAAAAAATCAGAATAATTAGGTGACTTAAGTACATTTATAATACTGTTTTTTTTAATTTATCTGTACAAGAGTATAAAATTTAAGTATGCTATCTGTACTAAGTATAGGCGAATATACCAACTTGGATTACATGTATAGAACAAAGCACGAATCATTCAAATCCAGGAAGAAAAAAAAAGAATGAATTATCAGATAAAGGGAGAAAATATAAACAGAGGTGAAGAAAAATATGGGTACCGATATTGTATGATCATCATTGAATCTGTTGGCGATCAATATAAATAGTCAGGATGAGAGCAATGTGAGGCCACTGGATTCCAGTCTCCTTTTTACATCTTTCATACAACTGGGGATATTCTTTGATTGACAATTCTTTGACACTTTGCAGCAGCCAAATGTAGCAAATAGTAAATGCCAGAACAGTATCCCAAAAATCTTCTCCATATACATTGGAAAGAACACTTGTATTTAGGTCCCCTTAACAGTATGGGTTAATTAAGTAAAGGCCTACAGATTAGAATTGAAGCCACTGCTCAAAGACCTCCAAGAATGGCTAATATGGAACCATTTAACCAGCTCAACTCCATACTATTCTCCCAATCACTCGAGCCACTATTCAGCAAGTGTTGTTTGCCTTCATTCACAGATAACTAGTCTAAAAAACCACCGTTATAAGCAAGCACTGAGGAACAAGATATGCAAAAAATCAAGAACAAAACTAAAGAAACTATAATATGTAGTCATCACTTTTATAATAGATACGCTTTGAGAATATACCTGCAGTTCAAGAATGCCTCGAAAGGGGGTTGGTGAGCTAGTCATGACAGATCTTATTTTTCTATGGAAAATGAAAATTTTATAGCGTTATAGCAATGGAAAAATATTCAACATTCTGTGCACAGTAAATTCTATAAAGCAATAAGTGATAAGCTAATTTACCTTAAATTCGAGATCGTTAGACAAGGCTCACTTCTTGGGAAGAAAAGGTGAAAGAGTTGCATGCTGTGCAATCTTTGTCATCTGAAAAGACACCAGAGGTCAAGCTGTTAAATTATTTTCATAAGCTAGCCTTTATTGAATTCAAATACTCAAAGTAAAATTTTGCTCTCACATAGAATTGCCATCAAACTGTAACATAGATAGTGATGACGCTGTTGAGAGTAAAGCTTCCAATCCATGGATTGCAGTACTCTTCTTCACAATGGCATTGGCATGTTGAAATCAATTTGTGCTCTCTCAATCTATCAGGAAAAGTCCACAATACCAATATAGACATGCAGAAAGAAGTATGAAGTTGGGTGTTAATAAATTACTTATAGAAAGCAAATGAAATTGGTAAAACAAACCAAATAAGTGGTAAATTTTACCAATAAAAATTTCTCTAGGTTTCCATTCAACAATGGTCTGCTCTGGAAGGAAATTAGCAAGATGAAATCCTCCTGCTTCAAACAATAAAAAAATGTCATCATCCCATTATAAACACATAGAAAAAAAGAAAGAAATAATGTTAACATATTCCATACAAAAGCAAGCGCCTACAACAAGAAGAAGAGGAAACATTACCTATAGCATTATCTCCTCATTAGAAAAGCAGGAAGTGTACCAGCAGAATTTCACGTTATTTTCTATTATTAATAGCTTTCAGCTCAAGAGTCTTGTGGAGATAGGCCCTCTAACAAACTTTGTACTTGCAAATTTTCAGGATACTCACTCTCACATCTCAGTTTCACCAGTGTTTCACATTAAATTTTGGTTTTGCTTCTAAAAAGATATGACACAAGCATCCAAGGTTGCCTCATTGTGTATGAGATGATTTTGCATTGATCAATGCATAAAAACAGGGGAAGTAAAACAACTGACAATAATCTGTCCATAAGTCCATTTTATGCTTATGTTCTTTTTTTTTTTTTGAAAAGTTTTGATTTTATTAACATTATCAGATCAAAAGCAGAATGCCAATACAAATCTATGATCTAATCAGTTAAAGACTCCTTTTGGCACTCTAACTCTACTGACAAGATAACTGAACAATTACATCAACACTGCACAAAAAGCTTTTGACAACCTCTTACAGAAAACCCAAACTTTTGGTCAACCTAAATAAAATCCTATCCTCCAAACACAGATTAACATCATTGAAAAAGGTGAAAAGAGACATTTAGATATAACAAAGTGAAAAATCAGAATAATTTGATAACAAAGTCCATTCATACTGCCGTGATTTTTTTAAATTTGTCTATATAAGAGTATAAAATTTAATGCTTTGACTATAAATATGCTTTCTGCACAAGGGTTCCATCCAGAGCTAGTGAGATCCTAAATGCTTAAAATTTAGGATTTTAATTGAAGAGTGAGAGATTGAAACAAGGAAAAAGTTCCCAATTGCAGTGAAATACTGGCAGAGTTTTGACATGAAGCTTTGGTCACATTTCATATTAGTAATATTTTACTTGACAAAACTAAAATTCAAAGTAAGAAAAGAAAAAAAAATCAATAATGTTAGTCCACTTAGAAAGAGGTAGCAAAGTCTGGAATAAATCCACTTTTGCATAGTCAACTTGGATTACATGCATACAAGAAATTACGTATCATCCAAATCCGATAAGAAAACAAAAAGAATTATCAAGTAAAGGGAGAAAATATAAATAGAGTTGAAGAAAAATATGGTTACCTATATTGTATGATCATCATTGAATCTGTCGCCCATCAATTATAATAAATGGGATGTAAGCAATGAGAGGCCATAGGATTCTGGTCACCTTTTCACATCTTTCAGACAATTGGGGACATTCACTGATTGACAATACTTGCAAAGGGGTAAGGTGGAAAGTCTTGTAATTCAGGGCACTTACAAATCTCAAGTGTTTTGACCGAAGTGATCTTAGGTATGCGATTCCGCAAATCCCCCAGATCCAGATTAGGGCAATTTTGAACATTCAATTCTTGTAAAGAGGACCAGGGATGCCTCATTACTCTTGAGGAGTGTAAATTAGAAGTGAGATTAGGGCACCCCCAAATTACAAGTGTTTGAGAGACTGTCTCAAAGAACTCAGATTAGGGCAGCTGTAGATCCAAAATAGTTGTGAAGAGGTAAGGCTACGCACCCCTTCTTGCAAGTACGATGATTCCAGTTACTCACAAATTTTAAGTTCTTTGACGGATGTGAGATTAGGTATCCAGTCTGGCAAAGCCCTCCAATTATAGCAGTCCTTAGCAGATAATTCTTGTAAAGATGTATTGCAATTCTTGCAAAGCCGATGCGTCCCTTCTGGCATGTACTGTAATTCAAGGCACCCAAAATTTTTAAGTGTTTTAAGAGAAGTGAGATTGAGTATCCAGTCCAGTAAATCCCTTATATTAGGGCAATTTTCAGCACTTAATTCTTGTAAAGAGGTGAGGCAGCTCATCTTTTGCTGTAGCAGGAATTCCAATTTTGGGCAATCTTTCAATCTTAAGTATGTAAAAGAAGCGAGATTTTGTAGGAACTCTTCTGGCAGAGCTTCTAAATCCTTAATCTTAACAAGAGTCAGATGCTTCAAATTGGAGAGAGGAAGGGTAGTTGAAGAATAAGAATAAAAATGAGCCATGCAAAACAAAAATCTATACACAGCACATTCCTCATATATAATATAGCAATAAATGAAAAGCCAATTAACCTTGAATTCAAGATCATTAGACAAAGGCTCACTTCTAGAGAAGAGACAGTGAAAGAGTTGCTTGTTGTGCAGTCTTAATTTGTTACCTAAGAAGAAAGCAGAGGTCAAGCTGTTCAATTACTTTCATCAGTAAGCCTTTATTGAAATTAAATGCTCAAAGCAAAATTTAATTCTCACATAGAATTGCCATCAAACTATAACATAGTGATGATGCTGTTGAGAGTAAAGCTTCCGATCCCTCGATTCTAGTACTCTACTTCTCAATTGCATTGGCAAGTTGAAATCCATATGTACTCTCTCAAACTATCAAAAAAAGTCCATAATCTTAATAAAGACATGCAAAAAGAAGTATTAAGTTAGGTGTTAATAGATTCTTTATAGAGAGCAAATGAAATTGGTAAAACAAACCGAATAAGTGGTAAATTTTACCAATAGAAATTTCCCTTGGTTTCAATTCCACAACTGTCTGCTCTGGACGGAAATTAGCAAGATGAAATTGTCCTGCTTCAAACAATGAAAACATGTCATCATCCCATTATAAACACGGACAAAAAAGCAAGAACCGATGTTAATTTATTCTTTACAAAAGCAAGTGCCTACATCAAGAAGAAGAGGCAGAAACAGTACCTATAGCATTATCTCCTCATCACAACAAATACAGCAGGAAATGCACTAGCAGACTTTCACATTAGATTCTATTATTACTAGCTTTCAGCTCCAGAGTCTTCACTAGATATAGGCCCTCCAACAAACTTGTAGTTGTAAATTTTCAGGGATACTCTCACATCTCAGCTTATTTCAACAGTGATTCAATTATTTAGAATCTCTGTGATAGAAGCAATCTGTCTTGCAATCCATTTCGATTTAATTTTGGTTTTGCTTCTGAAAAGATAAGACACAAACATCCAATGTTGCCTCATTGTATAAGAGATTATTTTGTATCAATGCATAAAACCGGGGGAAGTGAAACAACTAATAATAATCTGTCCATAACTCCATTTTATGCTTATGTTAAACAGAAGAAGTTAGGAATTGATATAACAAATTGAAAATTAGAATAATTAGGTAACTTAAGTGCATTTCTAATACTGCTTCTTTTTTTAATTTATTTGTACAAGAGTAAAAAATTTAATGCGTTCACAATAAGTATGGTATCTGTACAAAGAATCGGTGAATCAATATACCAACTTGGATTACACGTATGGAACAAAGCACGAATCATTCAAATCCAGGAAGAAAAAAAAAGGAAGGAATTATCAGATAAAGGGAGAAAATATAAACAGAGGGAAGAAAAATATGGCTATCTATGTTGTATGATCATCATTGAATCTGTTGGCCATCAATATAAATAGTCCAGATGAGAGCAATGTGAGGCCACTGGATTCCAGTTTCCTTTTTACATCTTTCCGACAACTGGGGACATTCTTTGATTGACAATTCTTTGACACTTTGTAGCACCCAAATGTAGCAAACAGTAAATCCCAGAACAGTATTCCAAAAGTCTTCTCCATATACATTGAAAAGAACATTTGTATTTTTGTCCCCTTAAGAGTTTGGGTTAATTAATTAGAGGCCTACAGACTAGAATTGAAGCCACTGTTTAAAGAACTCCAAGAATGGCCAATATGGAACTATTGACATTGATTTTGAAAGAAGCAGAGGGGTTTTCCAACCAGCTCAGCTCCAGACTATTCTCCCAATCACTCAAGCCACTACTTAGCAAGTGTTGTTTGCCTTCATTCACAGATAACTAGTCTAAAAATCCATTGTTACAAGCAAGCATTGAGGAACAAGATATGCAAAAAATCAAGAACAAAAACTAAAGAAACTATAATATATAGTCATCACTTTTGCAATCGATATGCTTTGAGAATATACCTGCATTTCAAGAATGCCTCGAAAGGGAGTTGGTGAGCAAGTCATGACACCTCTTATTTGTCTATGGAAAATGAAAATTGTATAACATCATAGCAGTGAAAAAAAATTCAACATTCTATGCACGATAAATTTTATAGAGCAATAAGTGATAAGCTACCTTAAATTCAAGATCGTTAGACCAAGGCTCACTTCTTGGAAGAAAAGGTGAAAGAGTTGCATGTTGTGCAATCGTTGTCATCTAAAAAGACACAAGAACTCAAGCTGTTAATTTATTTTCGTGAGCTAGCCTTTATTGAATTCAAATACTCAAAGTAAAATTTAACTCTCACATAGAATTGCCATCAAACTGTAACATAGATTGTGATGACGCTGTTGAGAGTAAAGCTTCCAACCCATGGATTGTAGTACTCTGCTTCGCAATGGCATTGGCAAGCTGAAATCAATTCGTACTCTCTCAATCCATCACAAAAAGTCCATAATCCCAATAAAGACATTCAGAAAGAAGTATGAAGTTGGGTGTTAACAGATTCCTTATAGAAAGTCAATGAAATTGGTAAAACAAACCAAATAAGTGTTAAATTTTACCAATAGAAATTTCTCTTGGTTTCAATTCAACAACAGTCTGCTCTTGAAGGAAATTAGTATGATGAAATCTTCCGGCTTCAAACAATGAAAAAATGTCAGCATCCCATTATAAACACCTAGAAAAAAAGAAAGAAATAATGTTAACATAATCCTTACAAAAGCAAGTGCCTATAAAATCTCAGCTTATTTCACCAGTGTTTCACATTAAATTTTGGTTTTGCTTCTGTAAAGATATGACACAAACATCCAAAGTTGCCTCATTGCATAAGAGATGATTTTGCATTGATCAATGCATAAAAACAGGGGAAGTGAAACAACTGAAAATAATTTGTTCATAACTCTATTTTATGCTTATGTTTTTTTTTTTTTGAAAAGTTTTGATTTTATTGATATTATCAGATCAAAAGTCTATGAACTAATCAGTTAAAGACTCTTTTTGGCATTCTAACTCTACTGATAAGAAAACTGAACAATTACATCAACGCTGCACAAAAAGCCTTTGACAACCTTTTACAGAAAACCCAAACTTTTGGTCAACCTGAACAATATCCTCCAAAACAGATTAACATCATTGAAAAAGGTGAAAGAGACATTTAGATATAACAAAGTGAAAAATCAGAATAATTTGATAACTTGAATACATTCATACTGCTGTAATTTTTTTTTAAAATTTGTCTATGTAAGAGTATAAAATTTAATGCTTTGACTATAAATATGCGATATGCACAAGGGTTCCTTCTAGAGCTAGTGAGTTCCTAAATGCTTGGGATTATAATTGAAGAATGAGAGATTGAAACAAGGAAAAAGTTCCCAATTGCGGTGAAATACTGGCAGAGTTTTGACATCAAGTTCTGGTCACATTTCATATTAGCAATATTTAACTTAACAAAAATAAAATTCAAAGTAAAAAAAGCAAAAAGAAGTAGCAGAGAATGGATTAATCCACTTTTGCATAGTCGACTTGGATTACATGCATACAACAAATCACGTATCATCCAAATCCAGCAAGAAAACAAAAAGAATTATCAAGTGAAGGGAGAAAATATAAATAGAGGTGAAGAAAAATATAATTACCTATATTGTATAATGATCATTGAATCTGTTGCCCATCAATAATAATGGATGGGATGTGAGCAATGTGAGGCCACAGGATTCCGGTCTCCTTTTCACATCTTTCTGACAATTGGGGACATTCATTGATTGACAATAGTTGTAAAGAGGTAAGGCGGTCCATCCCTGTCAAGTCTTGTAAGTCAGGGCTCTTACAAATCCTAAGTGTTTTGAGGTGAGGGATTTTTGGTATGCTATCCAGCAAATCCCTCAGATTAGAGCAATTTTGAACCTTCAATTCTTGTAAAGGGAAAAAGGGACTCATCTTCATTGGGACGCGAATTAAAGAGGGAAAGGGATGAATCTTTAGTGGCAAGGAATGCAAATCAGGACACCCTCGAATTAGAAGTGTTTTGGGAAAGGGAACAGCACGAGAAGAACTCAGATTAGGGCAATTGTAAATCCACAATTGTAGTGGAGAGGTAAGGCTATGCATCCCTTCTTGCAAGTATGGTAATTCAATGCACTCGCAAATACAGAGTTTTTTCAGGGAAGTGAGATAGGGTATCCAGTCTGGCAAAGCCCTCAAATTATGGCAGCTCAAAACATATAATTCTTGTAAAGATGTAAGCCGATGCGTCCCCTCTAGCATAGACTTTAATTCAACGCAATTCTCAATTTGAAGTGTTCTAAGAGAAGTGAGATTGAGTATCCAGTCCGGCAGAGCCCTCAGATTAGGGCAATTTTTAATCCCCAATTTTTGTAAAGAGGTGAGGCAGCTCATCTTTTGTGGCAACAACGATTCCCATTTAGGGCAGTCGGACAATATTAATCGTGCAAGAGAAGTGAGATTTTGTAGGAACTCTTCTGGCAGAGCTTCTAAATCCTTAATGTCAATAAGAGTCAGACGCTCCAAATTGGAGAGAGGAAGGCTGGTTGAAGAATAAGAATGACAAGTGCTCCCTAATGATGATGAAGATGATGCTTCTGATGTCATGATAGCCTCGGTCATCTTCATCTTCAATGTTTGTTGCAAAGGCCTTATAGTAGAACCATGCAAAGTCAATTCTCGGTCAAGAGATGGAAACAGCGGCATGGAGGTTAAGTTTGGGGAGCCCCAGACTACCAACTTGGAAAGGCAAGGAAAACAAGGCAGCTCAGAAATTGATCCTTGGCTCTCATTCTTTGTCCTCCACCATCCTTTGAGATTGTAACATGCTCTGATCTCAAGGTTCTTAAGCGATGGGAAGAATGGTTTTCTTAGCGTGGAACAAGGCAAGGGGAAAGAATCTGCCACGTGTTCTAAAGCATCTAACCTCATAAGAGTAAGAGACTCAAGAGATGGAAGATGATCCAAGGGTGGCAGTTGTTCTAAAACATTGAAATCCTTAAGAGAAAGAGACTTAAGAGATGAAAGATGATCCAAGGGTGGCAGTTGTTCTAAAACATTGAAATACTCAAGAGAAAGAGACTTGAGAGATGAAAGATGATCCAAGGGTGGCAAATGTTGGCAATTCCGACAACCGTGTATATCAAGTTGTACTAAATTAGTCAATGAAGATAGCCAACTCACAAACCTTGCTCCTTCATAATGGGATACCTTCAGCTCTTTCAAATTCGGGTGTGGCTCAAGATTATTTAACAAGGACTCATCCTTTTCACTTGCCACTCCTGCTGGAGAGGAAGGAGTTCGCCGCACCAAAGGTTCCCAGTATAATTGCAAAGACTGAAGCCGTTTCTTTTTCTTTAAATTTGCCTCTTGAGATTCTAATTCCACATTCCTCACATTGTCTAAGTATTCAATTCTTAAGCAGTTTCCAAGGTCATTTAGGTCCCTCAACTCGTTCAACGTAGCTGCAGTTGATACATTGTCTTCAACACTGTTCACAATAAATCTGCACAATCTTTGTAACGAAGTCAATTCCCCTAACCCTTTTGGCAAGCACTGCAGTCCATTGCACTGATCAATATTGAAATATTCCAAACTAATCAATTGTCGTATATCCCTTGGTAACTCTTTAAGTCTCCAACAACCTAAGAGTAATAGAGTTTGCAAATTGTGCAATTTAACTATTGCATCTGGGAGCTCTTCCATCTCCTTGTTACCTGAAAGATTAAGGTATCTCAAGTGCTTCAATTCACCAATTGAATTTGGCAAAACAGTAATGCCCATCCAACTCAAATTCAACATACGTAAACAATTAAAGTTCGAAAAATTTGCATTTCGAATGAATAGATCATCGAAAATGTGTGTCCGGAAAAACATAGTTCTTATCCCTTTTGTTTTCGACAAAATCGAAACAACGTTTTTGGAATTTGTTTCTAGTGACACATGACGAACTCCTTTCGAAATTTTTTCATTTTCTTCTTTCATCCAATGAAAATGAGGAGCTGCAATTGATAAAGCAAAATCATGGATAAGGTCATGCATTTTATAACAAATATTCCCAACATCAGTTTTCTCCTCTTGAAAAAATGATCTTGACAATAAATCATTAAAATATTCATCACCAATGTGTTCTATATTCTCATTTCCCTCTCGTAATTGAATGTAACCATTTGCTCGCCATGAATGGATCAACTCATCTTTATATATTATGCAGTCTTTTGAGAAAAGCGAACAAAAAGCAAAACATTGTTTCAAATGACTCGGTAAGTGATTGTAACTCAATCTTAATACCGGAAAAACATTATCATCTTTTTCAAGTAACTCCCAGATTCCATTTTCTTGGACAGATGACCAATAATTTTTATCAGGCTTTTGTCTCATTAAACCTCCCAAACATTTGATAGTAAGAGGAACTCCTTTGCATCTTTGTGCAACATCTTCTCCAATTACTTTAAAGTCTAGATCGATTTCGCCTTGGCCTTCAAATGCCACTTGCTTAAACAAAGTCCAAGATTGATACTCATTGAGACCTTCTATAAGGTAAGGAACGTGAACCCCCATGGTAGATGCAACCGCCTTACTACGAGTTGTCACAAGAATTTTGCTTCCGGCAGCACCAAAGACTAGATACTTTGAAAAATCATCCCATTTTAAATTGTTTTCATTCCACACATCATCCAACACAAGTAGATATCTCTTTCCTCTTAATCCTTTTTCAAGTTTTGTTTGAACGTGATCTAGATCCAAGTCATCCACTTTGCCATATCTCAAAGACTTCAAGATTTTCTTAAAAATCATACTGATATCAAATTCTTGAGAAACCCGCACCCATATCTGTTGATCGAAGTAGCGTTTTACTTTTACATCGGCGCACACCAATTGAGCCAGAGAGGTCTTTCCTAAACCTCCAAAACCAACAATAGCAACAATATTGGAGATGTTGTCACCATGATTTTGCTCCTTCAACAATGATTCTATAATGTGCTCTTTATCTTTCTCTCTCCCTATTATTAATTCCGGTCTCACCTTTGAGGCAGTCTCCCTGTCAGTATTCTTAGCTTTCATATCCAGTATTACAACTCTCTCCCTCAAGTTAAACTTAGACATATCTGCCGCCACCGCGTCCAGCCTCTCTCTAATCTCCTTAATTCTATGACCCATCTTAAGAGCAAATGCTAGAGGGTTGGAGGATGAAAAGAACTTGCTTACCTGTCCCCGATCAAGCACCTTCTGGCGTAGGATTTCATAGTCAAATTCATCCAACAAGTCGTCTGCATCATAGACAACGTCTTCCAGCCGAAGTATCCAGTTTTTCAAGGCACGGTCGCTCTCCTGCTTCTCATCAGCATCAAGAAGGATGGCATTTATGGTGCTGAGAGTCTCTTGAAGCTTCTCCAGATCCTTCTTCAGCCCGAAAATCAAGCCAAGCTCTTGCCCAGCAAGCCGCACCAACTTGGACAAGATGTTACTGACCATCTCGTATGGAATTGCTTCTGCCATCGATCGATTGTATATCTTTCGTCCTCTTGGTTGAAAATGGATCTAAACCTGATAACAGGGAAATAAAATGCTTCAACAATACTGCTTCATCAAAATTAAAAGCAACCATGTGAGGTAGGTAGGCAGGCCTAGTTGGCTTTAATGAGCTGCTACCATTGGCAAAATAAGTTGGTCCTCTCGTTACCTAGCTTCCTTCTCTAAGTGCATTTGGCTATACTTAGATTGGTTTTGATTGATCATCTCAAAAACTCATATGATCTTAATACTAAATAACACAATCGAACTAACACCTAAGAAAACACAATAAAGAAAGACCAAGTGGACTTGACCTGATATGATCAGATATTGCTGCAACCATAATATGCAGGTGCTCTCGATCATTATCTATATACACGTGTGTGGCGATTAAAAATGGGATAAGATGAAAACATTGTAAACTAACAACACTCTTCCATATCCTGCAATTACTACTAATTTCTATCATATACGTCTTATTAGAATGAAATTTAAGCATACGTTTATTGATATATTTTTGCATATTTTAAAGTCATAATATTAAAACTATTTCATACTAAAGTGCTACACATAGTATATTACTAAATATTCATAGGATTTAGAAGTAAAGAAGTAAAGTAGAAATTAATTAATTTTATTTGCTAACTTAAAAAAGAAGAAGTCAAATTCATAAATGAGAAGAGAAATATATAGAGCATATAAAAAAAAATTATACGGAGAATATAATATGTTCAGTTGAAACTTACCTGAATTGAAATGGAATTACTTCACCAACTCCGGAGATCGGGAAACCACAATTAAGGAAAGGAAAAGTTGCTAACAAGGATCAAACTAAAGTAATTTAAGAGATCAACCATTTTTTTTTTTTTTTTGTTTGCAGAGTTAAAGAACAGAGATGTTTTCTTCTTTAAGCTAAAAGAAAAGTGAGAAAATAAAATGGAAGAGTAGGTTTTGTTGAGTAAGAAGAAGAGCAAGGCATGCAGAAATCAAACAAACTCTTGGGATAGTGCAGATGATAGAAGAAGATGCTTAAATGGGAACTGTACGAGGATGAAGTAATAAACTTTGATGATTCTATCTCAGATGTTCTGCTTGTGTTTCCAGGAAGTGCAATGGAAAGAGGATGCGACTTGCGAGGATGTCAGCGTATAGGAAACTTTTGAAAACGAATTCCCCTTTCTCTTCTTCCCAAAACATGTGACAGTGGGTCCACACTTTGAAAATCATTAGCACTTTTGAATTATGGTTTATTTCTTTTATTCAAAAAATAATAAATCCGAATATTTTTTACTTTATGACTCTTACACGAACAAATTAAGCCTGATGCGGAAAATGAATTTACCAAACAAAAAGGAAATTTTTCAAAATTTTTTTAGATATTTTTTATTCATGATTAAATTGAATACAATATTAATGCCACCATTAATGGAGAGTGTAAAAGTATTTTTGACAAATTCTCTTTCTAAAAAAAATAATGATGGATATGTTCTCTTAAAAGGAAATTTTAACTAATTAATGTAAAATTAACTTCATATTTGTTATCCTGAACATAATAATGTAAAATTTACTATTATTCAAAAGACCATTTTTTTTCTTTGTGCTCCTACGCAATGGGACACGAAATTATTGTTACACTTTTGTTTTATTCATTTTTTTGATCATCTTTAACTTACTTTTCAGTATTAATTTTTGACTGACTTAGTTGGTTTATATGAAAAACACTTGACAATCTTTGAAAATAAAAATTATTATTATTATTTCGTAAATGTCTGTAAGAGTAAATACTTGATTATCCCTTTTTATGATTCTACTGTAATTAAATATTAGTTGCTAAATTATTTTCTCATAATGAGTAATGACTTATTTTTAAAAGCTTTTTTGAATAATTGATGTGATCCCTTTATTATTGTCCTTCGCATTTTTTTCATTTTGCAATTATTTTTCCCTTCGAGGTCCATTTAATTTAGTACAAGGAGATTCCCATAGCTTTCTCACGGATTGTTGTCCCTTTTTACTAGTGAGACATGGAATCAAGAGCACTTTTGAATTAATGGTTTTCTAGCAATGAACAATAATTTCATTGTTGCCTGGCTAAATCATCATTGACAAATTTTAGTGAGCAAAAAAAAAAAAAATCTTCTGCTCATATATCATTCTATTCACTTTTAGAAGTTTGTTTATCAACTAGTTGCTTAGTTAAAAAAATTATAACAATTAATCAACTTTTAATCATTACGATTGAAATAAGTCCTTTGCCTTATAAAGTTAAAGTCTTGAATAGCATTATAAATTAATGTCATCATTAATTTATGACAAATTTACTTTTCAAAGAAAAAAAAAAGAACTTCTTCCTTTATACTTGTTCTTTTTGGTGGTAGCCTTGGGGTAGTAATGGCTTCTCCCAATAATTACTAGTCAGAGGTTGTGATTAGGGTTGTTAATTAATCCAAGAACCTTAAATTTTAAACTTTAATTACCTAAATATCTTTTACTTTATGGAATTATTGGCTTCACTTTTTTATTTCTTTTTTATTAAAAATTATTATTTAACAAATAATAAAATCTCACTCCAAATCTTAAATTATTAAAACACAATAGATGTGCTGATGAATATTAAATTACAAATTTTAGTTACCATAAAAAGTGATTATTAAAGGGAAATAGATAATTATATCCATCATCTCTTGGAGAAATTTTAATTAAAAAAATGGCCAACATCAAGTAAAGCTAAGCCAAAAATTATTTAAGAAAGTTTTGTCAATTGTTTTATTTCTTGCGATTGGAAAATTTTGGTCATTTGTTGTCCAATTGATTATTTTTGCTTCTTAGTTAATAAAAAAGTATCAATATGAAAGGATTTTTTTTATTCCAGCTTTAAAAAAATTAAGTCTAATGCGGAAGCCAACTTTATTAGAGTAAAAAGGAGATTCTCGGAACTTTCTCAAAGTTTTCTTTTCAAAAACTAAAATTAAGAAGTCTACAATAACAAAATCACAAACCATATCATGCATTCTTATAGAATTTTCATAAACACTTTCCAATAACAAATCGAAGTTTTTGAGTTTTCATAATGCTAGACCAATTTCCCCCCTTAAGTCTTCAATGAAGTTAATATAAAAAAATAATCCCTAACCAATTCTACATATAATCAACAACTCAATATTAATATTATAAACTTCTAGAAAAAGAAAACACAATAAAGAAAATGACTGCATATTGTCTTCCTTCAAATAATCATAAGTAAGAAAAAACTTCCATGAAGCTATTTTATATTAAGAAGGAACTACTACTACTAATTATTAAGGACCATAAAATACTGCAAAGGGGGAAATGCAAATATCTGTCAAGCTAAGATGAAAGAATAACATAATTTGAAAATAGGAAATATGTGTCAATGGATCTTTTTAGTTTTAATACAATTTTACCATTTATTTACTCTTTTACCTTGGTCATTTACTCATTTTTAATTAATTATGATTTTACTTTTCTGTTATTTATTTCTCACTTAACTTATTAAGAAATAAAAAAATTAGTTGTAAAAAAAAGTAAAGAAATAAAAACAAAAGAAACGATGAAAGGAAGCTTAAGAATATTTTTTAAAATTTTTGGTAGGAACGTGCAATGCAAAATGCATAGGTGTGTCTTCATAATTAATCTTAGATGTGGAAATGTAGCTACTGGAAGATGTCCTTGGGATTGTTTTTCCAGAAGATGAAGGCCAAAACTTGATGCACCAAAAATGGGCTACCATTCCAATAATTCATATTTTTATATGATTCTGCATCCATGATATTTCATTCATTAGTTTTAAAATTTTTTTAATATTTATTTTAAAAACTATACCAATTTTTATATTTATTTGTTAATGATATAGTATCATTTGATAAACTGATTATGTATAAAAACTATAAGAATCAGTACATCAAATATAAATCTTTTTTTGTTATTCAATTTCAAATCCGTAGAGGAGAACAAGGGCCCAAAATCTTTTGTCTTGTGAAAGTATTGGCCTCGCCTTTTGTTTTTTTTTTAATAAAAAAATTATACTGCTAGTAAAAAGTAATATTAATATCTCAAATTCCAAAATCTTAAATTATTAAAACATGTTGTATATTTTGATTAAAGATCACTTGAAACTTTCATAAAATACAAATCTTTCTGATTTTAATTTTAACTAATAAAAAGTTTTACAGAGAGAAAAAATAATTAAAAAAGTACTTTACCTTTATGAAAATGTTGATCACAAGAGAAGGGAATGTTGATCTACCAACTTGAAAATTAAAAAAGCTGCAGATGTAAAAATTCTTATCACTGGTCATGTGTATATTAATTAAAAGTATTTTTTTCATATTAAAGTAAAAGCATAGTATTATCATTCTATAAAATACTTTCTCAAAATATCCATAAATGTCGGTAAAAATGAAAAAAAATATGAATATTTATAATAATTAAAAATTTTAGAATGAAATTTTAGTATATGTTTATTCATATATTTTACATATTTTAAAGTCATAATATTAAAACTATTTCATATTAAAGTGCTACACATAGTATATTATTAAATGTTCATAGGATTAAGAAGAAAAGAAGTAAAGTACAAATTAATTAATTTTATTTTTCAATTTAAAAAATAAGAAGTCAAATTCATAAATGATAAGAGAAATTGAGCACATAAAAAAATTAAATATGGAGAATCTAATATTTTTTTATTGAAACTTACCTTAATTGAGATGAAATTACTTCAACTCCGGAGATCCGGAAACCAAAATTAAGAAAAGGAAAAGTAGTTAACAAGGTTCAAACAAAAGCAATTCAAGAGAACTGTTTTTTTTTTTTGCAGTGTTAAAGAAGAGAGATGCTTTTCTTCTTTGAGCTAAAAGAACAGTGGGAAAGTGAAGGAAAATAAAATGGAAGAGTAGGTTTTGTTGAGTTCAAAGAAGAGCAAGGCAGAAATCAAACAAACTCTGGGGATAGTGGAGAGATAGAAGAAGATACTTAAGTGGGAAGTCTAGGAAGAGAAATGGGAAAATATTGGCACGTTGGGTCAAAGTCGTCCCATGTGAGTTTCCGCACTAATTTTATTCTCTTTTCTTTGATAATAACCAGCTACAATAGGGCGAGAGTAGGCATAGAAAATTAATAAACTTTGACTTATTCTTTCTCAGATGTTCTGTTAAGGACCCTGCTTGCCTTCAATTTCCAGCAAGTGTTATGGCAAGAGGATGGAACCTGCCAGGAAACTCAACACGATGTTACTGACCGCCACGTATGGAATTACTTCCGCCATGGAACTACAACTTGGTTGAAATGAATCTAAAGCACATAACAAGGAAATGCAAGCAAACTTAACACGGTAATCAAAGACTTAGTCTATAAAGATAAATGCTGATAATATAGATAAAGTGGGAAAATGAAGAAAAATAAAATGGAAGAAGATGCTTAAATGGGAACTCTAGGAAGAAAAATGGGAAAATATTGGCAAGTTGGGTCAAAGTCGTCCCATGTGAGTTTCCGCACTAATTTTATTCTCTTTTCTTTGATAACAACCAGCTACAATAGGACGAGAGTCGGTATAGAAAATTAATAAACTTTGTCTTATTCTCTCTCAGATGTTCTGCTAAGGACCCTGCTTGCCTTTAATTTCCAGCAATTGTTATGGCAAGAGGATGGGACTTGCCAGGAAACTCAACACGATGTTACTGACCGCAAGGCGTGGAATTACTTCCGCCATGGATCTACAACTTGGTTGAAATGAATCTAAAGCAGATAATAGAGAAATGCAAGCAAGCCTAACGCGGTGTTGAATTATTCGGTCTGTCTCCATTGACAGGACAGCTTAGAGATAGACTTTGATTGAATGCGGTTGAAAGAGTTAACAAGAGAGGGGCCATGGCAATGGCATGCTCATGCTCAGTTCCTGAGCTCCCCTTTTCTCTTGCTGTCCAAACAACAGCCTTAGATCTACTTGAATTATCAATGCATATTTATATGTTTCGTCAGGCTCTTCAGATCATAAACAAAAAACAGAAAAATGTAGGACCACCCTCCTTTGGCTTCTTTACCTGATTCGAAAGCACATTTGCTGATGGTTATAAGTACAACAGTCCAAGGTATCCAAAGGGAAAAAGAAAAGTTAAAATAAATAAAAGAAAAAATTATGAAAAATGACCTTCGTAATAATGGTATTTAAAAAATGATCGTCTTTATAATTTTAACTGTTTGTAAATAATTTTTGACAGGATTTGACAAGAATACCATTTAAACAATTTCAGATAAATTAAAATAGTTTCAATTTTCTCTATTCCGTCATTCTGACAAAAATTTCAAAATTAAATATTGCTTTCTTTCTCTATTCAAATACTATTTATCTTGCCATCTAAAGAGTAACGATGACATCAAACTATTTCTTATTTTATTTTATCTTTTTATATGGTAGATCTTGTTGTTCTCAAGGGCGATAAACTGCGATTTCGCTCTGATTGCAGGCAGTATGATGAATGTGGTAACTGGATGCTTTCTGATGATGACTTGTTTCAAAACATGTGCTGCGATGAAAATGCCTATGTTGATGAGTTGGATTGAATTGGTTAAGATGATGGGCTCAGGGAAAAGTAACAGCTAAAGTATGTTTAATGGGTTTTATGGTAGTTTACAATTTTGTTGTGTTTGGAATTGAGATGATTGTCAAGCATATTTGCTGAGAATTTTAATTTTTTTATGAGATTTTGAGTTAAAATTGTTTAGGGAATATTTTGTTTTTGCATAAGAGGAGTGAGCAAGGCCCTCCCGATAGAGATATATTTGGTCTTACTTTGAATGGTTATGGAGTTTTGTAACTTATCTTTTATGAAATGCACAATTTCATAGCTTAGCAAAAAAAAAACATGTATTTTAGGTTTTTGAGTTTATTGGTTTATTCATAGAATCTCAAAATTGAGAAGTTGAAATTGATTAGACTAGTTCTTAAGTATTACGAGACTGGCTTTTAAGCATTGCGTGACTTAATCATTGCGTGACTGATTTTTAGGCATTACATGATTGGTTTTAGACATTGCATAATTGGTTTTTAGGCTTTGCGTGACTGATTTTTAAGTAATGCATAAGTTACACAATGCATCAGAAACTAGTCACGCAATGCCTTATTAACTAGTCACGTAATGCCTTACTAATAAATCACGCAATGCCTTACTAACAAGTCACGCAATGCCTATCAATTAGTCACGCAATGCCTTACTAAAATTAATCATATAATGCTTAAACACTAATTACGCAATGCCCAAAGTCAGTCACACAATGCCCAAAGTCAGTCACACAATGCCCAAAATTAGTCACGCAATGCCTAAAAATTAGTCACTCAATGCCTTACTAAAAATTAGTCATATAATGTTTAAACACTAGTCACGTAATGTCCAAAGTCAATCACGCAATATTCAAAATTAGTCATGCAATGTCTAAAAACTACCAAAACTACTAACTTTTATTTAACAAGATCAATAATTTCAAACAATACACCATATTCCATTTAACAACATAATTAATGAGTATACCTACTTGAGAAAAAATACTCAACATGTTCAAAGGTTTTTCTTCATATATAAAAAATCACTCCAAAATGTTTAAAAATGCTAAAACGCTCAAAAGTTTTTTTCATGTATTAAAAATTATTCTAAAATGCTCAAAATGCTTAAACATTTTCCTTAATGATAAAGAATATTTCAGAGATGAATAGTTTAGTGAGAAAAACTCAAAGAATATGAGTTTGTTTGTAGCACAAAACTAAACATACTTGACCCGTTAATAGGTTTTGGGTTGAGACGCGGAGTTAAATAAATGAGTCGATTTCATTAAGAGTAATTTTGTCAAAAATGCCTAAAAACAGTGAAAATTATAAAAAGGTCTATTATCAGAAATGCCTAAATAAAACCCTAAAATGACTTAGAAAAAGAGTCATTGTATTAGGTTACAAAAGCTAGCATGGTGGAGTTCCCTGCCCTTAATTGCCTGAGTGTCTCCTTTAACCACTTTGGAGTACCCTGCGGGCACCCACAACCCATCTTACATCCATCCTCGTTTCGTTGAGCTTCTCGTCTTTGTGTTTCCCAAAGGACTGGTTCATTACCAATACAATCCTAGCTTTGATCAACCTGCCTTGGCTGTTCTTGCTTTGGCAGTGCAAATGCTGCAACTGTTTCTGTTCCATCCATTGTTTTTGCCACTGGCATTGATGACGATGTCCTAGCCAAATGCTTTAAAACTGATGGTGCTACCGTTCAGGAGATCAAGGCCAAGAATTATAGCACCATCTTATTCTTCAAGTGAAAATTAGCTATTATTCTAATAATCCATATCTTTATTTGGTTTTGCCTCCATGATGTTTTGTAGGCAAAGATAAGTTGAAGAAAACCAAATATTATTCAAAAACTAAGCTAAAAAATGTTGAACAAAGTGCAGTCAATTGTTTTTTCCTTGTGATGGGGAAAACTTTGGTCATTTGTCGCCTCATTAAGCATAATATTTTATTCGTGATTAAATTGAACACAATATTATTACCTCCATTAATGAAGATTGCAATGTCATCAAAGAAGTATTATTAATTAAATTCTCTCTCAAAGAAAAAGATAAAGGACGGAAGTGCTCTATTAAAGATAATTTTAATCTGTAAAATTGGTTTTATATTTGTGATCTTAAGCATAATATAATGCCTTCTTCATAAGATTTTCAAAAAATTGAATTACTTAAATGAAGCATAATTTTTCCCTAAACAATTTTTTTTAAAAAAAAGAACCCTAAACAAAATTTACCATTATTCAAAGTGAAATTTAGTTCACAATTTTAATTTTTTTTTCTTTGTGCTCCTATCCAAATTAGACATGAAATCATTGATTAACTTTTGAATTATTGATCTCTTTATTTTTATCATTTTTCAATTATTTTTGGGTATTTATTTCTTACCTATTTGGTTGATTTACATGGAAAGCACTTGATTCTCATTGTAAGTAAAAATTACTATTATTATTTCATTAAGATCAAACAATTAGATCACTATTTATGATTCTTTTGCAATTAAGCATTGCTTGGTAAATTTTCTTATAGTAATGAGTAATGACCTACCTCATTATTGGTAAGTCATCATGGACAAATTTTCGTAAATGTCCATTACTTTACTTTTTAGTTGTTGGACAGTAAGGCATTTACCACCATTAATAGAGACTGAATTCTCAAGGAAGAACTATTTTGACCAAGTCTCTGTCAGATGCTCTGTTGCGGACCCTGGCTGGCTTTCCAGGAAGTGTTACGGTAAGAGGATGGGACTTGCACGGACGCAAGTGTAAGACAAGGGACCAAACATCATTGAATTTCATGGGGCTTCACTTGTTTCTTTTGAATAAATGAAATTCTAACTAATTCAAAATTGACCTTACGTGTTTGCTCCTAAATCAGTGACAGTGCAGGGCACTTTTATTTCTCTTCATCCCCGAAATAGTTGCTCTAGTTTAGAAGCACCACTAACAATAAAGAGAGTTCTGAGTTTATTTCTAGTTTTGTTTCCGAGAGCACTGGTTTGTTACCAATACAATCCTAGCTCTGATCAACCTGCCATGGCTGTTTCTGCCTTTGGCACTGTAAAATGCTGGAACAGTTTGTATTCCATCCACTGTTTTTGCCACTAGCATTGATTATGAAGTCCTAGCCAAAGGCTTTAAAACTCATGTTGCTACCATTCAGAAGATCAAGGCTGGTCATCATGTTTCAGTAGAAATAAAATCATATTAAGGCAGCAGCAGGTAATGCTTTTCATTTTCCAGTGCATCTGAATAATGCAAACAGAGATTTGCGCTTTATTCCATCAAAAGCTTATATCCATGAAAATTTAGAAAGAGAGAAAGGGAGATCTGAATCTGTAAAAATTGACAGATTTAATCTTGCTTGAAGGATGAATTACTGTTTTTATGTTTTCATTGCTGTGTTAATAAATTACTATTTATATAAAATTATATTTATTAATCTCTACTTTATGTCAAGTTGTATAAATTAAGGTGTGATTGAGTATTATATTTCTTTCATGTTTTTTAAAAACAAAATATTGATAATTAATGGCAAATTTTAAGTAGGAAATATTTCTAATGAATGCCCGTTGCAAAATTGTAGTGACATTTATTGAAAAATTAATCTATTTTGGAGATGAATAACTTCAATTTTATAACTTTTCTTAATTAATTAAAATTGAAACATTTATGATAATTTCACTTGATACATTTTAAGATAAATCAACACCTTTTATAATAATATAAGGAAAAATATAACTACAAAAATGAAACAATCCATATTTGATACCAAATAACAAAGCAAACAATCACGTATAACAAAAATACAAAAAATTCACATGATTTTTGTTTAACATATAGTCATTGTAAGAAGATTGACAAGATTTTAAGGCAACTCTTTAACATTATCCCGTCGAAAAAGCAATACTTTTCACAGATAATGTAATAAAAAATATAAAAATAAAACCAAACTGAATTCGATGATAATTAACAAGCGAACAATCTAATATAGAAAAACACATGAGAAATTACGTGATTTGGCTTACTAGCCTACATCCACGGTCGAAGGGTGAAAGAGATTTTACTATGATGCAGGAAGTTACAGTAGCTAAAACACCCAAATTTAGCAAATTGTAAATCCTAGAATAGTATCCCAAAAGTCTTCTCCACATGTACATTCCGAAAGAACCTTTGTATTTAGGTCCTCTTAACAGTTTGTGTTAATTAAGTAAAGGCCTAGAGACTAGAATTGAAGCCATTGCTCAAAGACCTCCAAGAATCGCCAAGATGGAACCATTGACATTGATTTTTGAAAGAAGCAAAGGGGTTTTCCAACCAGCTTAGCTCTCCAGGCACTTCTCCCAATCACTCGAGCCACTACTTAGAAAATGTTGCTAGACTCCATTCACAGGTAACTAGTCAAAAAAAACCATTGTTACAAAGAAGCATTGACAAGATAGGCCAAAAAATAAGAACAGAAACTAAAGAAACTTTAACATATAGAATCATGTATGCAATAGATAATGCTTTGAGAATACCTACATTTCAAAAATGGCTGGAAGGGAGTTGGCGAACAAGTCATTGGCACCTCTTCTTTTTCTATGGAAAACGACAATCTTAAATGTTAGAGCAATGCAAAAATATTGAGGACTCTATACACAGCATATTCCTCATATATAATATCGCAATAAATAAAAAGCCAATTAACCTTGAATTCAAGATCGCTATACCAAAGGCTCACTTCTTAGGAAGAAAAGGTGAAAAAGTTGCATGCTGTGCAGTCATTGTTATCTAAAAAGAAACCAGAGGTCAAGTTGTTCAATTAGTTTCATCATTTAGTCTTTATTGAATTCAAATATTCAGAGCAAAATTCAACTCTCACATAGAATTGCCATCAAACTATAACATAGATAGTGATGATGCTGTTGAGAGTAAAGCTTCCGATCCATCGATTCTAGTACTCTACTTCACAATTGGGTTGGCAAGTTGAAATCTGTATGTACTCTCCCAAACTATCAGAAAAATTTCATAATCCCAATAAAGACATGCAAAAACAAGTATGAAGTCAGGTGTTAATAGATTCCTTAAAAAAAGCAAATGAAATTGGTAAGACAAACCGAATAAGTGGTAAATTTTACCATTAGAAATTTCTCTTGCTTTCAATTCAACAACTGTCTGCTCTGGAAGGAAATTAATGCTTTCACAATAAGTATGCTATCTGTACACAGTATAGGCAAATCAGTATATCGACTTGAATTACATGTATCGAACAAAGTACGAATCATTCAAATCCAAGAAGAAAAAAAAAAGAAAGGAATTATCAGATAAAGGGAGAAAATATAAACAGAGGTGAAGAAAAATATGGTTACCTATATTGTATGATCATCATTGAATCTGTTCGCCATCAATATAAATAGTCAGGATGAAAGCAATGTGAGGCCACTGGATTCCGGTCTCCTTTTTACATCTTTCCCGCAGTTGGGAACGTTCTTTGATTGACAATTCTTTGATCCTTCGCAGCACCCAAATGTAGCAAACAGTAAATCCCAGAACAGTACCCCAAAAGTCTTCTCCATATATATTGGAAAGAACATTTGTATATAGGTCCCCTTAACAGTCTGGATTAATTAAGTAGAGGCCTATAGACCAGAATTGAAACCACTGTTTCAAGACCTCCAAGAATGGCCAATATGGAACTATTGACATTGATTTGGAAAGAAGCAAAGGGGTTTTCCAACCTGCTCAGCTCCAGACTATTCTCCCAATCACTCAAGCCACTACTTAGCAAGTGTTTTTTGCCTTCATTCACAGACAACTAGTCTAAAAATCCATTGTTATAAGCAAGCATTGAGGAACAAGATATGCAAAAAATCAAGAACAAGAACTAAAGAAACTATAATATATAGTCATCACTTTTGCAATAGATATGCTTCAAGAATATACCTGCATTTCAAGAATCCGTCAAAAGGGAGTTGGTGAGCAAGTCATGACACCTCTTATTTTTCTATGGAAAATGAAAATCTTATAACGTTATAGCAGCAAAAAATATTCAACATTCTACACACAGTAAATTATAAGAGCAATAAGTGATAAGCTAATTTACCTTAAATTCAAGTTATTTAGACCAACGCTCAAGTCTTGGGAAGGCAATGTGAAAGAGTTGCATGCTGTGCAATCGTTGTAATCTAAAAGGACACCAAAGGTTAAGTTGTTAAATTATTTTCATGAGCTAGCCTTTATTGAATTCAAATACTCAAAGTAAATTTAACTCTCACATAGAATTGCCATCAAACTGTAACATAGATTGTGATGACGCTATTGAGAGTAAAGCTTCCAATCCATGGATTGTAGTACTCTTCTTCACAATGGCATTGGTAAGTTGAAATCAATATGTACTCTCTCAATCTATCAGAAAAAGTCCATAATCCCAATAAAGACATGCAGAAAGAAGTAAGAAGTTGGGTGTTAATGGATTCCTTATAGAAAGTAAATGAAATTGGTAAAACAAACCAAATAAATGGTAAATTTTACCAATAGAAATTTCTCTTGGTTTCAATTTAACAACAGTCTGTTTTAGAAGGAAATTAGCAAGATAAAATCATCCTGCTTCAAACAATGAAAAAATGTCATCATCCCATTATAAACACGTACAAAAAAGAAAGAACCAATGTTAATGTATTCTTTACAAAAGCAAGTGCCTACATCAAGAAGAAGAGGCAGAAACATTACCTATAGCAATATCTCCTCATCACGACAAACACAGCAGGAAATGTACAAGCAGACTTTCATATTAGTTTATATTATTACTAGCTTTCAGCTCAGGAGTCTTGACTGGATATAGGCCCTCTAACGAACTTGTAATTGCAAATTTTCAGGGATACTCACTCTCACATCTCAGCTTATTTCACCAGTGATTCAATTATTTAGAATCTCTGCGATAGAAGCAATTTGTCTTGCAATCCATTTCCGTTTAATTTTGGTTTTGCTTCTGAAAAGATATGACACAAACATCCAATGTTGCCTCATTGTATAAGAGATGATTTTGCATTGATCAATGCACAAAAACAGGGGAGGTGAAACAACTGACAATAATCTGTCCCTAACTCCATTTTATGCTTATGTTTTTTTCTTTTTTGTGAAAAGTTTTGATTTTATTGATATTATCATATCAAAAGTCTATGACCTAATCAGTTAAAGACTCTTTTTGGCATTCTAACTCTACTGATAAAATAACTGAACAATTACATCAACACTGCACAGAAAGCTTTTGACAACTTTTTACAGAAAACCCAAACTTTTGGTCAACCTAAACACAGATTAACATCATTGAAAAAGGTGAAAAGAGACATTTAGATATAACAAAGTGAAAAGTCAGAATAATTCGGTAACTGAGTACATTCATACTGTTGTAATTTTTTTAAATTGGTCTATATAAGAGTATAAAATTTAATGCTTTGACTATAAATATGCTATCTACACAAGGGTTCCATCACAAGCTAGTGAGATCCTAAATGCTTCAAATTTAGGATTATAATTGAAGAATGAGAGATTGAAACAAGGAAAAAGTTCCCAATTGCAGTCAAATACTGGCAAAGTTTTGATATCAAGTTTTGGTCACATTTCATATTAGTAATATTTAACTTAACAAAAATAAAATTCAAAGTAAGAAAAGAGAAAACAAATCAATATTGTTAGTCCACTTAGAAAGAAGTAGCAGAGAATGGATTAAATCCACTTTTGCATAGTCGAGTTGGATTACATGCATACAACAAATTACAAATCATCCAAATCCAGGAAGAAAAAAAAAAGAATTATCAAGTAAAGGGAGAAAATATAAATAGAGGTGAAGAAAAATGTGGTTACCTATGTTGTATGATCATCATTGAATCTGTTGCCCATGAATTGTAATAGAAGGGATGCGAGCAATGCGAGGCCACAGGATTCCAGTCTCCTTTGCACATCTTTTCGATAATTGGGGACATTCACTGATTGACAATATTCGTAAAGAGGTAAGGGCATCCATCCTTTCTGGCTAGTCTTGTAATTCAGGGCACTTACAAATCTAAACTGTTATGAGGGAAGTGATCTTGTAAGGTATGTGATTCAGCAAATCCTTCAGATTAGGCAATTTTGAACATTCAATTCTTCTAAAGCGGAAAAGCCATGCCTCGTTCTCCAGGAGCTTAAATCAGAGCACACCCGCATTAGAAGTGCTTTGAGAGAATGTGTGGAAGAACTCAGATTAGGGAAATATTCAACCATCAATTGTTCTAAACAGGTAAGGCTTTGCATCCCTTCTTGCAAGTACGGTGATTGAAAGCACTCGCACATATAAAGGTCTTTGAAGGAAGTGAGATTGAGTATCCAGTCTGGCAAAGCCCTCAAATTATGGCAGTAAACATATAATTCTTCTAAAGATGTAAGCCGAGTCATCCCTTCTGGCATGTACTGTAATTCAAGGCACTTCCAAATTTCAAGTGTTTTAAGGGAAGTGAGATTGAGTATCCAGTCTGGCTAAGCCCTCAGATTAGGGTAATTGCCTACTGACAATGCTTTCAAGGTAGTAGCAATTCCAATTTAAGGCAGTACGGCAGCAAGAACTCTTCTGGCAGAACTTTTAAATCCTTAATGTCTTTCAGACTCAGACGCCCCAAAAGTCTTCTCCCTATGCACATTATGAAAGAACCTTTGTATTTAAGTCCTCTTCAACAGTTTGGGTTAAGTAAATGCCTAAAGAATAGAATTGAAGCCACTGCTCAAACACCACCAAGAATGGCCAAGATGGAGCCATTCGCATTGGTTTTGAAAGAAGCAAAGGGGTTTTCCAACCAGCTTTGCTCTCCAGGCACTTCTCCCAACCACTCGAGCCACTACTTAGCAAGCGTTGGTTGACTCCATTCACACCCAACTAGTCAAAAAAACCGTTGCTATAAAGAAGCATTCAGGATAAAGATATGCCAAAAAATAAAAACAAAAAACTAAAGAAACTTTAACATATAGAATCATGTATGCAATAGATAATGCTTTGAGAATACCTGCATTTCAAAAATGGCCGGAAGGGAGTTGGCGGGCAAGTCATTGGCATCTCTTCTTTTAATATGGAAAACGAAAATCTTAAATGTTAGAGCAAAGCAAAAATAGTGAGGATTCTATACACAGCACATTCCTTATATATATAATATAGAAGCAAATAAAAAGCCAATTAACCTTGAATTCAAGATCATTAGATCAAGGCTCACTTTTGATCAGAGAAGGTGAAAGAGTTGCATGTTGTGCAATCTTTGTTACCTAAAAAAGAAACCAGAGGTCAAGCTGTTCAATTATTTTCATCTGTTAGCCTTTATTGAATTTAAATACTCAAAGCAAAATTTAACCCTAACATAGATAGTGATGATGCTGTTGAGAGTAAAATTTAACTCTACTTCACAATGGCATTGGCAAGTTGAAATCTGTATGTTTTTTCTCAAACTATTAGAAAAAGTCCATAATCCTAATAAAGACATGCAAAAAGAAGCATGAAGTTAGGTGTTAATGGATTCCTAATAGATAGCAAATGAAATTAGTAAGACAAACTGAATAAGTGGTAAACTTTACCAATAGATATTTCTCTTGGTTTCAATTCAACAACTGTCTGCCTCGGAAGGAAATTAGCAAGATGAAATCGTCCTGCTTCAAACAATGAAAAAATGTCATCATCCCATTATAAACACAAAGAAAAAGAAAGAACTGATGTTAATATATTCTTTACAAAAACAAGTGCCTACATCAAGTAGACGAGGCAGAAATATTATCTATAGCAATATCTCCTCATCGCAACAAATACAGCAGGAAATGTACAAGCAGACATTCACATTAGTTTCTTTTATTACTAGCTTTTAGCTCAGGAGTCTTGATTGGAGATAGACCCTCAAACAAACTTGTAGTTGTAAATTTTCAGGGATACTCACTCTCACATCTCAGCTTATTTCACCAGTGTTTCAATTACTTAGAATCTCTATGGTAATAGCAATCTGTCTTGCGATCCTTTTCCATTAAATTTTGGTTCTACTTCTGAAAAGATACGACACAAACATCAAATGTTGCCTCATTGTATAAGAGATATTTTGCATTGATCAATGCATAAAAGCAGGGGAAGTGAAACAACTGACAATAATCCGTCCATGACTCCATTTTATACTTATGTTAAACTGAAGAAGTTAGGAATTGATATAACAAAATGAAAAATCAGAATAATTAAGTAACTTAAGTACGTTTATCTATACAAGAGTACAAAATTTAATGCTTTCACACCAAGTATGCTATCTGTACAAAGTATAGGCGAATCAGTATACCAACTTGGATTACATGTATAGAACAAAGTACGAATAATTCAAATCCAAGAAAAAAAAAAGAAGGAATTATCAGATAAAGGGAGAAAATATAAACAGAGGTGAAGAAAAATATGCTTACCTATATTGTATGATCATCATTGAATCTGTTGGCCATCAATATAAATAGTCAAGATGAGAGCAATGTGAGGCCACTGGGTTTCTGTCTCCTTTTTACATCTTTCTGACAACTGGGGACATTCTTTGATTGACAATTCTTTGACACTTTGCAGCACCCAAATGTAGCAAATAGTAAATCCCAGAACAGTATCCCAAAAGTCTTCTCCATATACATTGGAAAGAACATTTGTATTTAGATCCCCTTAGTAGTTTGGGTTAATGAAGTAGAGGCCCACAAACTAGAATTGAAGCCACAGTCTAAAGACCTCCAAGAATGGCCAATATGGAACTATTGATATTGAAAGAAGCAAAGGGGTTTTCCAACCAGCTCAGCTCCAGACTATTCTCCCAATCACTCAAGCCACTACTTGGCAAGTGTTGTCTGCCTTCATTCACAGATAACTAGTCTAAAAATCCATTGTTATAACCAAGCGTTGAGGAACAAGATATGCAAAAAATGAAGAACAAAAACTAAAGAAACTATAATGTATAGTTATCACTTTTGCAATAGATATGCTTTGAGAATATACCTGCATTTCAAGAGTGCCTCGAAAGGGAGTTGGTGAGAACTTTTGCAATAGATATGCTTTGAAAATGAAAATCCTATAATGGTATAGCAGTGAAAAAATTTCAACATTCTATGCACGGTAAATTCTATCGAGAAATAAGTGATAAGTTAATTTACCTTAAATTCAAGATCGTTAGACCAAGTCTCACTTCTTGGGAAGAAAAGGTGAAGAAGCTGCATGCTATGCAATTGTTGTCATCTAAAAAGACACCACAGGTCAAGCTGTTAAACTATTTTCATGAGCTAGCCTTTATTGAATTCAAAAAATCAAAGTTAAAATTTAACTCTAACATAGAATTGCCGTCAAACTGTAACATAGATAGTGATGACGCTGTTGACAGTAAAGCTTCCAATCCATGGATTGTAGTACTCTTCTTCACAATGGCATTGGCAAGTTGAAATCAATTCGTACTCTCTCAATCTATCAAAAATGTCCATAATCCCAATAAAGACATGCAGAAAGAAGTAAGAAGTTGGGCGTTAATGGATTCCTTATAGAAAGTAAATGAAATTGGCAAAACAAGCCAAATAAGTGGTTATTTTACCAATAGAAATTTCTCTTGGTTTCAATTCAACGGCAGTCTGCTTTGGAAGGAAATTAGCAAGACGCAATCTTCCTGCTTCAAACAATGAAAAAATGTTATCATCCTATTATAAAGTCGTAGAAAAAAAGAAAGAAATAATGTTAACATATTCCTTACAAAAGCAAGTGCTTATAAAATCTCAGCTTATTTCACCAGAGTTCACATTAAATTTTGGTTTTGCTTCAGTAAAGATATGACACAAACATCCAATGTTGCCTCACTGTATAAGAGATGATTTTCCATTGATCAATGCATAAAAACAGGGGAAGTGAAACAACTAACAATAATCTGTCCATAACCCCATTTTATGCTTATGTTTTTTTTTTTTTGGAAAAGTTTTGATTTTATTGATATTATCAGATCAAAAGTCTATGATCTAATCAGTTAAAGACTCTTTTTGGCATTCCACAAACACAGATTAACATCATTGAAAAAGGTGAAAAGAGAAATTTAGATATAACAAAGTGAAAAATCAGAATAATTTAATAAGTTGATAACTTGAGTACATTCATAGTACAGTAATTTCTTTAATTTTGTCTATATAAAAGTATAAAATTTAATGCTTTGACTATAAATATGCTTTTCTGTACAAGGGTTCCAGCTAGAGCTAGTGAGATCCTAAATGCTTAGGATTATAATTGAGGAATGAGAGATTGAAACAAGGAAAAAGTTCCCAATTGCATTGAAATACTGGCAGAGTTTTGACATCAAGTTTTGGCCACATTTCATATTAGTAATATTTAACTTAGCAAAAATAAAATTCAAAGTAAGAAAAGAAAAAAAAAACAATATTGTTAGCAGAGTCTGGATTAAATCTGCTTTTGCATAGTCGACTCAGATTACATGCATAGACCAAATTACGAAGTATCCAAATCCAGCAAGAAAAAAAAAGAAGAATTATCAAGAAAAGGGAGAAAATATAAATAGAGGTGAAAAATATATGGTTACCTATATTGTATGATGATCATTGAATCTGTCGCCCATCAATTATAATAGATGGGATGTGAGCAATGCGAGGCCACAGTTCTCCGATCTCCTTTTCACATTTTGCCGACAAATGAGGACATTCACTGATTGACAATACTTCTAAAGAAGAGGTAAGGTCATCCATCTTTTCTGGTAAGTCTTGTAATTCAGGGCACTTACAAATCTTAAGTGTTTCGAGGGAAGTCATCTTCTCACGTATGCGATACAGCAAATTCCCCAGATTAGGGCAATTTTGAACAGTCAATTCTTCTATAGAGGACCAGAGATGATTAACGGATCTTAAATATAAATGAGGGCACCCCCAAATTAGAAGTGCTTTGAGAGAATGGTTGGAAGAACTCCGATTAGGGCAACATAAAACCATCAATCCTTCTAAAGAGGTGAGGCTTTGCATCCTTTCTTGCAAGTACGGTGGTTGAAGGCACTCGCATATACAAAGGTGCTTGAGGGAAGTGAGATTGAGTATCCAGTCTGGCAACGGCCCCAAATTATGGCAGTAAACAAATAATTCTTGTAAAGATGTAAGCCGAGGCGTCCCTTCTGGCATGCACCGTAATTCATGGCACTCTGAAATGTTAAGTGTTCTAAGGGAAGTGAGATTGAGTATCCAGTCAGGCAAAACCCTCAGATTAGGGCACTTCCGAACACGTAATTTTTCTAAAGATGAAAGCTGACACGTCCCTTCGGGAATGGACTGAAATTCAAGGCACTCCTCAATTTCAAGTGTTTTAAGGGAAGTGAGATTGAGTATCCAGTCTGGCAAAGCCCTCAATTTATGACACTTCCGAACATCTAATTTTTCTAAAGATGAAAGCTGACACGTCCCTTCCGAAATGGACAAAAATTCAAGGCAATCCCCAATGTAAAGTTTTTCAAGGGAAGTGAGATTTTGTAGGAACTCTTCTGGCAGAGCTTCTAAATCCTTAATCTTAGTAAGACTCAGAAGCTTCAAATTGGAGAGAGGAAGGGTAGTTGAAGAATAAGAATGATAAGTGCTCCCTGATGATGATGATGATGCTTCTTCTGATGTCATGCTAGCCTCGATCATCTTCATCTTCAATGTTTGTTGAAAAGGCCTTATACTAGTATCCCTCAACCTCAAATATTGGTCGAGAGATGGAAACAGCGGCATGCAGGTTAAGTTTGGGGCATCCAGGACAGATAACTCGGAAAGGCAAGGAAAGCAAGGCAGCTCAGTGATTGATCCTTGGTTCTCATTATTTGTCCTCCACCATCCTTTGAGATTGGGACAGCCCTCGATCCGAAGTTCCTTAAGCGACGAGAAGAATGGTTTTCTTGACGTGGAACAAGGCAAGGGGAAAGAATCTGCCACGTATTCTAAAGCTTTTAACCTCTCAAGTTGAAGATACTCGAGAGATGAAAGATGATCCAAGGGTGGCAGGTGTTCTAAAACATTGGAATCAATAAGAGAAAGATATTTAAGAGATGAAAGATGATCCAAGGGTGGCAGATGTTGGCAATTGTAAAACTGGTTTATTTCAAGTTCGACTAAATTAGTCAATGAAGATAGCCAACTCGAAAACCTTGCTCCTCCATAACCGGATACCTCCAGCCATTTCAAATTCGGGTGTGGCTCAAGATTATTTAACAATGACTCATCCTTTCCACTGACCACTCTTTCTGAAGAGTTCCAGCATAATCGTAAAGACTGAAGTCGTTTTTTTTCCTTTAACGCCGCATTGGATTCTAACTCCACATTCCCCACCTTTTCTAAGTGTTCAATTGTTAAGCTGTTTCCAAGGTCATTTAGGTCCCTCAACTCATTGAGCGTGGCTGCAGTTGAGAGACTTTCTTCAACACTGCTCAGAATAAATCTATCCAATCTTTGTAACGAAGTCAATTCCCCTAACCCTTTGGGTAAGTACGTTAGGGCACCGCAATCATCAATGTTGAGATATTCCAAACTAATCAAGTGTTGTATGTCCCTTGGTAACTCTTCAAGACTGCTGCAAAAATTGAGTAGCAGAGTTTGCAAATGGTGCAATTTGGTTATTGCATCTGGAAGCACTTTCATCTTCTCATTACCGTAAAGATCAAGATATCTCAAGTGCTTCAATTCACCAATTGAATCTGGCAAAATGACAATGCTCATTGAACTCAAATTCAACATTCGTAAACAATTGAAGCTCGAAAAAGTTACATTTTGAATAAAGGAACCCCCAATAAGGTATCCCCAAAAAAACATAGTCCTTATCCCTTTTGTTTTCAACAAAGTCAACACAACTCCTTTGGAATTTTTTTCTAACAACACATGTCGAACTCCTTTCGAAATTCTTTCTTTTTCATCTTTCATCTGATGAAAATGACGACCTTTTAACGATAATGCAAGATCATGGATAAGGTCATGCATTTTACACCAGATGACATTCCCATATGCATCTTTCTCTTCCTCTTGAAAAAATGATCTTGACAGCAAATCATTAAAGTATTCATCACCAATGTCTCGTATATTCCCATTTTCTTCTAATTGAATGTAACCTTGAGCTCGCCATGATTGGATCAAGTTGTCTTTAGATATCCTGAAGTCTTTTGGGAAAAGCGAACAAAAAACAAAACATTGTTTTAAATGACTTGGTAAGTGATCATAACTCAATCTTAACACTGGAAAAGTATTACCATCTTTTTCGAGTGACTTCCAGATTCCATTGTCTTGGACAGACGACCAATAATTTTTATTAGGCTTTTGTCTCATCAAACCTCCCAAACATTTGAGAGCAAGAGGAACTCCTTTGCATCTTCGTGCAACATCTTCTCCAATTACTCTAAGGTCTGCATCGATTTGGTCTTGTCCTTGAAATGCCACCTGCTTAAACAAAACCCAAGATTGATCCTCACTGAGACCTTCTAGAGGGTAAGAATCGCGTACCCCCATAGCAGATGCAACTATCTTACTACGAGTTGTCACAAGAATTTTGCTTCCAGGAGCACCACGGACTAGATACTTTGAAAAATCATCCCACTTCAAATTATTTTCATTCCACACATCATCCAACACCAATAAATATCTCTTCCCTCTTAATTTTTCTTCAAGTTTTGTTAGGACTTGATCTAGATTCAAGTTATCCACTTGGACCGAGCTGTCCAAAGACTTCAAGATTTCCTTAAAAATCATACATCTATTAAAGTCTTCAGAAACACATACCCATATCTGTTGATCGAAAGAGATTTTTACTTTTGCATCGGCATACACCAATTGGGCCAGCGATGTCTTTCCCAAACCTCCAAGCCCAACAATGGCAACAATGGGGATGTCACCATGCTGATCATTTTGCTTCTTCAACAATGATTCTATAATAAGCTCTTTATCTTTCTCTCTCCCTATTATTAATTCCGATCTCACCCCTGAGGCAGTCTCCCTGCCAGTATCCTTAGCTTTCTTATCCAGTTCTCCAACTCTCTCCCTCAAGTTAAACTTAGACATATCTGCTGCAACTGCGTCCAGCCTCCCTCTAATCTCCTTAATTCTATGACCCATGTTAAGACCAATGACTAGAGGGTTCGAGGGTGAAAAGAAATTGCGTACATGTTTCCAAACATGAGCCTCGGATACTTGTACCCGAGCATGTATCTTCTGGTGTTGGATTTCATAGTCGACTTCATCCAGTAAGTCGTCTGCATCATAGACAACATCTCCCAGCCTGCTTATGCAGTTCTTCAAGGCATGGTTACTCTCCTGCTTCTCCTCAGCATCACGAAGGACGAAGTTTATTGTGGCGAGAGTCTCCCGAAGCTTCTCCAGCTCCTCTTCCCACCCGGAAGCCAAGCCAAGCTCTTCCCCAACAAGCCACACCAACTTGGACAAGATGTTACTGATTGTCCCGTATGGAATTGCTTCGGCCATGGATCTACCACTTGGTTGAAATGAATCTAAATCAGATAAGAGGGAAATGCAAGCAAGGTAACACGATAATGAAAGACAGTGAAATTCATTTAACAATAATTATTGCATTTAACAAGTAATATTATAATATCTAAAACTTCAAAATCTTAAATTATGAAAACATTTAACATATTTTGATTAAAGGTAAGGTCATTAATTATGTTGTAAAATTTAGCTATTAGGGGAGATAAATAATTAAATCCATCAATTCAAGGAAGAACCGATTATTACTAGGTTGGAGTAGCAATCAAGCTCTTAAAATATTTCAATAAATTACTTAAAATTTCATAAAAAAAATTCTGCCTAGTTCTAATTTCCATGAATAAAAAGTTTTGTAGAGACAAAAGCAATTACCAAATGTCTGCAAAGTACTTTATGAAAATGTGGATCACCAGAGAACGGATTGTTGACCGACCAACTTGGAAATTGAAATGCTGCATATGTAGCAATTCTTGTCACGAATCATGTGTATATTAATTAAAAATGTATTTTCATATTAAAGAAAAAGCATAGCATTATCATTTCATAAAATACTTTCTCAAAATATCCATAATTATCAGTAAAAAATGGAAAAAATGTGAAATTTATAATACATTAAAAAATATAGAATGGAATTTCAGCATAGGTTTATTGATATACATATTTTAAAGTCATAATATTAAAACCATACACGTCCTTTTCTCATTCAATTCCAAGTCCTCAGTGGAGGACGAGGACTCAAATCTTTTACCTTATGAAACCATTGGCCTCATTTTTTTTTTATTTATAGAAATTACTGTTAGTAAAAATTAATAGTAATATCTCAAACACCAAAATCTTAAATTATTAAAACATGTTATATATTTTAATTAATAATCACTTGAAACCTTCATAAAATAAAAATCTATTTAATTTTAATTTTGATGAGTAAAAAGTTTCACAGATAGACAAAAACAATTACAAAATGTTTGCAAAGTACCTTACCTTTATGAAAATGTGGATCACAAGAGAACGGATTGTTGACTGGCCAACTTGAAAATTGAATATGCTACAGATGTAGAAATTCTTGTCACTGGTCATGTGTAAATTACTTAAAAATTTATTTTCATATTAAAGTAAAAGCATAGTATCATCATTCTATAAAATACTTTCCCAAAATATCCATGAATATCAATAAAAAATGGATAGAAATATGAAAACTTATAATAAGAAGTCAAATTCATAAATGATAAGAGAAATTAAACACAAAAAATAAATATGTTTAATTGAAGCTTACCTCAATTGAAATGGAATTACTTCACCAACTCCAGAGATCGTAAAACCAAATTAAAGAAAGGAAAAGTAGCTACCAAGGATCAAACAAAAGAAATTAAAGACATCAACTGTTTTTTTTTTTTTTTTGAAGAGTTAAACAACAGAGATGCTTTTCTTCTTTAAGCTAAAAGAAAAGTGGGACAATAAAATAGAAAAGTGGGTTTTGTTGAGTTGAAAGAAAAGCAAGGCATGCAGAAATCAAGCAAACTCTTGGGATAGTGCAGATGATAGAAGAAGAAGCTTGAATGGTAACCGAAAACGATGAAGTGATAACAGTAGGTATAGAAAATTAATACACTTTGATGATTCTGTCTCAGATGTTCTGCTTGTGTTTCCAGGAAGTGTGATGGAAAAGCGGATGGGACTTGCGTGGATGTGAGTGTATAGGAAACTTTCGAAAATGAATCCCCTTTTCTCCACCTCTTTCTCTTCTTCCCCAAAGAACACGTGATAGTGGGTCCACGCATTGAAAATTGTGAGCACCCAAACAGTGCTTTTTCGCTCTTTTTCTTACAGTGGGACACTGATTTATTGGTTTGTTTCTTAGTCTCTTTTTCTACTGTCATTTTCTTTTGTTCAAATAACAAGGGATCAAAATATCTTTTGCTTTATGACTCTCACGAAAAGAATTAAGTCTAATACAAAATTGAATTTATCAAATTATAAGGAAGATTTTCAAAAATTTTTTAAATATTTTTTATTCATGTTTAAATTGAATATAATAGTAATATCACCATTAATGAAAATTGTATTGTCATTAAAAAAGTATTTTTGAGTAATTCTCTTTATATAGAAAATAATGATGAATATATTCTGTTAAAGAAAATTTTAACTAACTAATATAAAATTAACTTCATATTTTAACTAATTAATTTTATACTCTTTCCTTTGATTGAGTCCCAGCTACAATAGGACGATAGTCGGTATACATAATTACTAAACTTTGACTGATTCTCTGTCAGATGTTCTGTTAAGGACCCTGCTTGGCTTTCCAGGAAGTGTTACGGCAAGAGGATGGGACTTGCCAGGAAACTCAACACGATGTTACTTACTGCCCCGCATGGAATTACTTCCGCCATGGATCTACAACTTGGTTGGAATGAATCTAAAGCAGATAACAGGGAAATGCATGCAAACTTAACATGGTAATCAAAGACATAAGTCTATAAAGATAAATGTTGATAATATAAATAAATTAATTTCGTTTTGTTTTTATTGTTTATGAATTTTCTGGACATTGCAAGTAAAGAAGTATACATGTGCACAAAGCAAACCCAACCCGGTTCAATTGAAGGAGAGTTGAATTATTGGCTCTGGCACCACTGACAGGACAGCTTAGGGACAGACTTTGAATGAATGTTCTTGAAAGAGTTAATAAGAGAGGGGCCATGGCAGTGGCATGCTCAGTTACTGAGCTTCCCTTTTCTCTTGCTGTCCAAACGACAGCCTTAGATCTACTTGAATTATCAATGCAAACAGGTTCTTCTGATCATAAACAAGAAGTAGAAAAATGCAGGACCACCCTCCTTTGGCTTCTTTAGCTGATTCAAAAGCACATTGGATGGTGGTGATAATTACAACAATCCAAGGTATTATCTAAAGGGAAAAAGAATAGTTAAAATATATAAAACCTCAAATGACTTGGACAAAGAGTCATAGTATTAGGTTATAAAAGCTAGCATGATTGAGTCCCCTGCCCTCAATGGCCATAGTATTAGGTTATTTATTTTTTCATTACTATGATAAATTTAACTTGCCTTCATTCCTTCCATAACCTTTTGATGTTTGCAATTCTCTACCATCATTTGGCCAATTAATATTACAACATAATTATTATGATTATGCATGAGAGATTTAAAGAAATTCAATAATTATTTCATTTTATTTGACAATTATTTTCTTTTCATAGTAATTGGAACCCAAAATCACTCAAGTAGAACATACTTTAATGGCTATCTAGAATAAAATTTACTAGGATAAATAAAACTAAAATTAAATTTTGATTTATCTTTGTTTAACATGTTTTTTCTAAATATATAATAATGAAATATATAGTGGACTTGACTTGATGAGCATGTTTAAATAAAACATTTATGAGTAAAATACTCTTACTCTTTAACTTTTAATTATAATTTCATATGAGTTTATTAATTTTTAAAATAGACAGTCTGTCTCAAAAAATATTTTTTACTTGATACGTAAATTTAGCCATTAGTCAAACCTTTAATATTTCCGTTAAGTTGATGATGTGGTAATATTGAAAGAATAATTTTATGATTTATTAATTTTAAGGTAAAATAATCTCACACTCTTGAGTTTTAATTGAAATTTGAAATAGAATCTTTTAATTTTCGAAATGGATAATCTATTCTAAAAATACAAATATTGTTAACAGATATTAAAAAAATTAAAATATTTTTTTAATTAATTTAAAAAATTATTATTATATTTTAAAAAAATTTTAAAAAAAGGAAGCACACTTTCCAGGAAGTGTTATGGAAAGAGGATGCGACTTGCGAGGATGTCAGTGTATAGGAAACTTTTGAAAATGAATCCCTCTTTCTCTTCTTCCGCAAACAACATGTGATAGTGGGTTCACACTTTGAAAATCATGGACACTTTTGAATTATTGATTTATTTCTTTTATTCAAATAATAATAAATTCAAATATCTTTTGCTTTATGACTCTTACTCGAACAAATTAAGCCTAATGCAGAAATTGAATTTACCAAACTAAGAGGGAGATTCTTGAAATTTTTCTAGATATTTTTGATTCATGATTAAATTGAATACAATATTAATGCCACCATTAATGGAGAGTGTATTGTCATTTAAGAAGTATTTTCACTTAATTCTCTCTCTAAAAAAAATGATGACAGATATACTCTGTTAAAGGAAATTTTAATTAATGAATTTAAAATTGACTTCATATTTGTGATCCAAAACATAATAATGTAAAATTTACGGTTATCCTAAAAGGCAATTTTTTTTTTCTTTGTGCTCCTATGCAATGGGATATGGAATCATTGATGTACTTTTTATTTATTAATTTTTTTTATCATTTTTCACTTACTCTAATGTATTAATTTTTTATTTAATTGATTGGTTTACATGAAAAACACTTGACAATCTTCAAAAGGAAAAATTATTATTAATATTTTGTAAATATGCATAAAAATAAACATTTGATTATCCCTATTTGTGATTCTACTATAATTAAGTATTACTTAGTAAACTCTCTTCTCATAATAAGTAATGACCTATTTTTAAAAGCTCTTTTGAGTAATTGATGTGATCCCTCTATTATTGTCTTTCATATTTTTGTCATTTTGCAATTATTTTTCCCTTTGACGTCCATTTACCATAATACAAGAAGATTCCCGGAGCTTTCTCACAGATGGTTGTCCCCTTACTAGTGAGTGAGACATGGAATCATGAGCACTTCTGAATCAATGGTTTTCTAGCAATGACCAATGACTTCATTGTTGCCTGGCTAAATCATCATGGACAAATTTTAGGGAAAAAAAAAAAATTCTTCTACTCATATGTCATTCTACTCATTCTTTTAACTCTTCTACATCAACTGGTTGTTTAGTTAAAAGGATTATAACAATTAATCAATGTTTAGTTATTATGATTGAAATAAGTCTTTTGCCTTATCAAAGCTAAAGACTTGAATCAGAATTATGTATTAATATCATCATTAATTTATGACAAATTTATTTTTCAAAGGAAAAAAAAACCTTTTTCTCTTTATACTCATTCTTTGAGGTGGTAGCCTTGGAGTAGTAATGGCTTCTCCCAATAATTACTAGTCCGTGGTTGTGATCAGGGTTGTTAATTAATCCAAGAACCTTAAATTCAAGACTCTAATTATCCAAATATCTTTTGCTTTGTAGAATTATTGGCCTCACTTTTTTATTTCTTTTTTTATTAGAAAATATTATTTGACAAATAGTAAAATCTCACTCCAAAATCTTAAAGTATTAAAACACGATAGCTGTGTTGATGAGTATTAAATTATAAATTTTAGATATCATAAAAGTGATTACTAAAGGGAAATAGATAATTACATCCATCATCTCTAGGAGAAATTTTAATTAAAAAAATGGCCAACATCAAGAAAAGCTAAGCCAAAAAATATTTAAGAAAGTTTTGCCAATTGTTTTTTTCTTGCGATGGGAAAACTTTGGTCATTTGTCCTCTAATTGATTATCTTTGCTTTAAAGTTAACAAAAAAAGTATCAATATGAAATTAGGATTTTTTTATTCTTGCTTTACAAAAATTAAATCTAATGCGGAAGCCAACTTTATTAGAGTAAAAAGGAGATTTTCGAACTTTTTCAAAGTTTGCTTTTCAAAAACTAAAATTGGAAAGTCTGCAATAACAAAATCACAAACCATATCATGCATTCTTATAGAATTTTCTTGAACACTTTCCAATAACAAATCAAATCAATTTAAAAAAAAAAAACAAATCAAATCAAAATTTTGGGGATTTCATAATTCTAGACCAATTTCCCCCCTTAAGTCTTCAATGATGTTAATATAAAAAAATAATTCCTAACCAATTCTGCATATAATCAACAACTCAATTTTAATGTTATAATCTTCTAGAAAAAAAAATGACTGAATATTGTCTTCCTTCAAATAATCATAACTAAGAAAAAACTTCCATAAAACTATTTTATATAAAGAAGGAACTATTACAACTAATTATTAAGGACCATAAAATACTGCAAATATCTGTCAAGCTAAGATCAAAGAATAACTTAATTTGAAAATAGGATATATGAGTCGGTGCATCTAAACTTGCAAATATCTATTCAAATGTAAAACCAAGACAAATAAAGCACAAAAGATAAATTACCGACAGAAACTATCCACAAAAACCAATCAACACCAACCAGTCATGCTATCAAAAAACATAAACTTAGTTGTATTATTATATATGTGAACAAGATAGCTTTTCCATGACAATAAATTCAAGTGTATCTATCTGTCTCATTATTTGATTGAGAGGGTAAACGAAAACGAATCCCCCTTCTCCACCTCTTTCTCTAATTCTTCCACAAAGAACATGTGAGAGTGGGTCCACACTTTGAAAATTGTATGTAAATGATGTTGTTTTTACCTTATTCCCAATCTCATCTGCATTGCACTCTAGTTATCGATATAAATGCCACCCAAACAATGCTTATCTCTCTTGTTTACTAGTGGAACACAGAATCATGAGCATTTTTGACTTATTGATTTATTTTTAAGTTTTTTTTATTGCTGTTTTCTTTTATTCAAATAATAATGTACCCAAACATCTTGAAAGAATTAAGTCTAATGCAGAAGTAGAATATATCAAAGTGAAAAGGAGATTTTCGAAATTTTTTCAGATATATTTGATTCATGGTTAAATTGAACACAATATTCATGCCACTATTAATGGAGAGTGTATTGTCGTTGAAAAAGTATTTTTGACTAATTCTCTCTCCAAAAAAACTAATGTTCTAACTAATTAATGTAAACATAATAATGTCTTCTCCATAAGATCTCAAGAAATTGAATTACTTTAATTAATGAAGCATACATTTTCCCTAAATAAAATTTACCATTATTCAAAAAGATAATTATTTTTTTTCTTTGTGCTCCCACGCAATGGGACATGAAACTATTTATGCACTTTTAAATTATTAATCCCTTTTCTTAATCATTTTTCAATTACTTTTCAGTATTTATTTTTGGCCGACTTGATAGTTTTACATGGAAAACACTAGACAATATTTGAAAGTAAAAACTGCTATTATTATTTAGTAAATGTCTTTATACTTGGTTATCCCTACTTATGATTCTACTGTAATTAAGCATTACTTGGTATATTCTTTTCTGATAATTGAGCAATCTCCTACGTTTAAAAGCTTTTTTGAGTAATTGATGTGATCCCTCTATTATTGTCCTTTACATTTTTGTCATTTTCCAATCAATTTTTCCCTTTAGGTCCATTTATTTCTTGGTTCAACGGCTTTATCGGTGCAAGGAGATTCCCAGAGCTTTCCCACAGATTGTTGTCCCTTTACTACTAGTCAGACATGGAAGCGTGAGAACTTTTGAATAAATGGTTTTTTAGCAGTGACCAATTACTTACTTTAAAACAAAAAAGTATCAATATGAAATCATGACTTTTTTGGTTCTTGCTTTAAAAAAATTAAGTCTAATGTGGAAGTCAACTTTATTAGAGTAAAAAGGAGATTTTCGAAACTTTCTCAGAATTTTCTTTTCAAAAACTAAATTTAGGAAGCATTCAATAACAAAATCACAAATCACATCATACATTCTTACAGAATTTTCATAAACACTTTCCAATAACAAACTAAAATTTTAGAGTTTTCATAGTGTTAAACCAATTTCCCTCCTTAAGTCTTCAATTAAGTTAATATAAAAAAACCCTAACTAATTTTGCAAATAATCAGCAACTAAATATTAATATTATAATCTTCTAAAAAAAAACACAAGAAGAAAAATGACCGAATATTATCTTTCTTCAAATAATCATAATTCAGAAAAAACTTCCATAAAGCTATTTTTTATTAAGAAAAAACTACTACAACTAATCATTACGGACCAGAAAATACTGCAAATGGAGAAATACAAATATCTGTCAAGCTAAGATCAAAAGAATAACTTAATTTGAAAATAGGAAATATGTGCCAATGTATCTAAACTTGCAAATATCTAATCAATGTAAAACCAAGACAAATAAAGCACAAAAGGTAAATTACCGACAGAAACTATCAATGGAAACCAATCAATTTTGACCAATCATGCTCCCGACGAATTAGATGCTTTGCTGATTGAACATCTGACAACATATTTCATTGAAAAATTACCGATGAAAACTTCAATTATCAACGAATTGAGCTTTATCGACTAAAACTATTTAAGTCCCTGGCTCAACAACTCCGTTGATATTCCCTTCTTCCCCAAACAACATGTGATAGTGGGTCCACACTTTGAAAATCATGAGCACTGTTGAATTATTGGTTTATTTCTTACTCTCTTTTTTTTTTTACTATCATTTTTTTATTCAAATAACAATCAACTCAAACATCTTTTGCCGTGACTCTCACTTGAAAGAATTAAGTCTAATGCGAAAACCAAATTTAGCAAATTAAAAGGATGATTCTCGAAATTTATCCAGATATCTTTTATTCATGGTTAAATTGAACACAATATTAATGTCACCATTAATGGAGATTGTATTGCCATTGAAGAAGTATTTTTGATAATTCTCTCTCTAGAAAAAATAATGATGGATATGTTCTCTTAAAGGAAATTTTAACTAATTAATGTAAAATTAATTTCATATTTATGATCCTAAACATAATAATGTAAAATTTACCATTATTCAAAAGGCAATTTTTTTTTCTTCATTCTCCTACGTCATGGGGCATGAAATCATTAATACACTTTTGAATTATTAATCCTTTTTTTTATTATTTGTCAATTACCTTTCAACATTTATTTTTGACCTACTTGATTGGTTTACATGGAAAACACTTGACAATCTTTGAAATTAAAAACTACTACTATTATTTATTAATTGTCCATAGGCGTAAATACTGGATTATCCCTATATAAATATGATTCTACTGTAATTAAGCAGTACTTGGTAAATTCTCTTCTCATAATGAGTAATGACCGACATTTAAAAGCTTTTTTTGAATAATTGATGTGATTCCTCTATTATTGTCCCTTTTATTTTTATCATTTTGCAATCATTTTTCCCTTAAGATCCATTTATTTCTCGGTTTGGTGGCTTTATTGGAAAAATAGTTTACCATAGTACAAGGAGATTCCTGGAGCTTTCCCACAGATTGCTGCCCCTTTTTAACTAGTGAGAGATGGAATCATGAGCACTTTTGAATTAATGGTTTTCTAGCAATGACCGATGACTAACTTCATTGCTGCCTGGCTAAATCATCATGGGCAAACTTTAGTGAAAAAAAAAATGTTAATCAACTGGCTGCTCAGCTTAAAAGATTTTAACAATTAATCAATCTTTAGTCATTAATATGATTGAAGTAAGTCTACCTTATCGAGGTTAAAGATTTGAATCAACATTATGTGTTAATGTCATCATTAATCTATGACAAATTTACTTTTCAAAAAAAAAAAAAAAAGAAACATATTCCTTTATGCTTGTTCTTAGAGGTGGTAGCCTTGGAGTAGTAATGGCTTCTCCCAATAATTACTAGTGATCAGAGTTGTTAATTAATCCAAGAAGCTTAAAATTAAGACTTTAATTATTTCATCTCATAAACTTTGAATACTAAAATTTCAAACATATAACAAAAATAATGACGAGAATTTTCTTATTCAAGAAAAGTTGCAGCAAGGACTTTGTTTTCATTTTAGTCTCGTCCCTTTTATTATTATTATTTTTCTCTTTTATTCAACTAACAATGGACCCAAACATCTTCTGCTTTATGAAATTATTGGCCTCACTTTCTCTTTTTCTTTTTCATTAAAAAAATTATTTAACAAATAATAAAATCTCACTCCAAAATCCTAGATTATTAAAACATGATAGATGTGTTGATCATTTGATTATAAATTTTAGTTACCATAAAAGGTGATTATTATAAGGAGATAAATAATTACATCCATCATCTTTGAGAGAAATTTCAATTAAAAAAAAGGCCCGCATCGATAAAAGCTAAGCCAAAAAATGTTTAAGAAAGTTTTGTCAATTGGATTTTTCTTGCTATGGGAAACTTTGGTCATTTGTCCTCTAATTGATTATCTCTACTTCAAAGTTAACAAAGAAGTATCGATATGAAATTAGGACTTTCTTGGTTCTTACTTTAAAAGAATTAAGTTTAATGCAGAAGCCATTTTAAAAGTAAAAAGGAGATTCTCAGAACTTTCTCAAAGTTTTCTTTTTAAAACTAAATTTAGGAAGTCTACAATAACAAAATCATAATTCACATCATGCATACTTATAGATTTTTGTTTTGGCTCAGCCAAATAAGAATATATTGATAAAATAAATTTCTTATAGAATTTTTATACATACTTTCCAGTAACAAACTAAAATTTTGGAGTTTTTATAGTGCAAGATGAATTTCCCTCTTTAAATCTTCAATTAAGTTAATATAAAAATATAACCCCTGGCCAATTCCACATATAATCAACAATTCAATATTAATATTATAATCTTCTTAGAAAAGATAGCACAAGAAAAAAAATGAGTGAATATGGCTTCCTTCAAATAATCATAACTAAGAAAAAACTTCCATAAAGCTATTTTGTATTAAGAAAGAACTACTACAACTAATTATCAAATCTAAGTTAATTTGAAAATAGGAAACATGTGTTCCACTACTACAACTATTTTGTATTCCACTACTTTTGATTCTTGATTCTATCAAATCTAGGCAGCGTTGGATTCTCCTGTTGTTTTAGACAGTTTGCTCTCCTTTTGAAAATGCAATATTCCATCTCATCAAATCAGTAACCAACACTAAATTGCTTTTTTCAATATTCCACAGCTTTTGCTAGTGGACGGAATCATTGTATTTTTCTTAATTATTCAAGAAAAGTTGCAGCAAGACTTGGCTTTCTTCTTAGTCTTCCCCCCTTTTTTTGTTGTTATTTTCTTTTATTCAATAACAATGGGCCAAGCGTCTTTTGCTTTATGAAATTATTGGCCTCACTTTTTCTTTTCTTTTTTTTTTAAATTATATCTCACTCCAAAATCTTAAATTATTAACAAGTTTTCATCATTGGTCACCTAATTGATCATCTTTGCTTTAAAGTTAATAAAGGAACATGGGTGAACAAAAAAATATAAAGGAACAAAAAAATATAAAGGAACATGCATCAATGTGGAATTTGGACTTTTCTTGGCTCTTACCTTAAAGGGATTAAGTCTAAGGCGGAAACTGACTTTACTAAAATAAAAGGGAGATTCCTGAAGCTTTTGGATTGAACACAATATTATTGCCTCCATTAATGGAGAGTATAAAGTCATTGAAGAAGCATTAATGACTAAATTCTCTCTCAAAATGAAAAATCATGGATGAAGATGCTCTGTTAAAGGAAATTTTAATTAATATAATATTGATTTTATGTTTGTGATCTTAAATATAATAATATTTTTTTTGGAAATGTTTTAAGAAATTGAATTAGTTCAATGAAGTATAAATTTTCGCTAAACAAAATTTACCACTATTCAAAGGAAATTGATTCACATGGAAAACACTTGATTATCCTTGTAAGTAAAAATTAGTATTACTATTTTGTAAATGACCTTAAAAGCAAATACTTAGATCTCTATTTATAATTCTTTTGTAATTAAGCATTACTTGGTAAATTTTCTTCTAGTAATGAGTAAGGAGTTACATTTAGAAGCATTTTGTGGACTTAGTGCCGGGCTAAATCATCATGGACAAATTTTACTGAACAAAAAATTCTTCCAACACCAGCTTTCTAATTCATATACATGGTGTAGTGATGAGTGTTGATTTTTGGAGTGGAAATAGCGTTATTTATGAGGATGAATAAAACATAAAATCTCCAACTTTCATATTCAAACATTGCACGATTAATTGAATATGTGTTCTGTTTAAAAAAAATAAAAGAAAGGAGATAAGCCAATTTGGATTTGAATGAATTCTAATTAAGATGATTTAAGGGGTGCCACTAAGAAACCTTTTCTCAGTCCATTGGATGGACCAATTTGTTATAATTTTAAGCTCCTTTTTATACATACTTCAGCTTTAAATCTGCTTCAAGTCATAGTGACCAACTGAAACTACAGAGAAAAAGTTTCAGGAAAGATTTATTTTCCTTGAAATCTGTTTCTATTTTATTGTTCCTATTGTTCTTCTTCAATTTTAAGTCCTTAGTGGAAGACAAGGCCCCAAATCTTACTGCACTACTTTTATTTTATAGTAGTTGGACAGCAAGGCATTCACCACCATTAATAGAGACTGTATTCTCAGGGAAGAAATATTTTGACCAAGTCTCTGTCAGATGCTCTGTTAAGGACCCTGGTTGGCTTTCCACGTAGTGTAATGGCAAAGGATGGGACTTGCGAGGACGTAAGTGTAACACAAGGGACCAAACATTTCATGGAGCTTCAATTGTTTCTTTTGAATAAATGGAATTCTATCTAATGCAAAATTGACCTTACGTGTTTGCTCCTAAATCAGTGATAGTGCAGAGCAATATTGTTTCTTTTTTTTTTTTTGCAGAGTTAAATAACACACTACAGAGATACTTTTGTTCTTTGAGTTAAAAGAAAGTTGGGAAAGTGAACGAAAATAAAATGGAAGAGTAGGTTTTGTCTAGTTAAAAGAAGAGCAAGGCAGAAATCAAACAAATTCTTGGGACACTGTAGCTCGTAGATGTGGAGATGATAGAAGAAGATACTCAAATGGAAACTCTATGACGAGAAAGTAATAAACAAATATTGGCAACTCCGGTCAAAGACATCCCATGTGAGTTTCCCCACTAATTAATAAACAAATGTTATTATCTTTTCTTTCATAATAACCAGCTGCCATGTAAAAGCCGAATGCTAGTGCTATACATTGAGAAAGTTTGTTTTATTTATTGTTTTCAGCTTGGCTTTTCTATGTTTCATAATAGCCGAATGCTAGTACTAAATTGCTTCTTTCAATAATCCCAGGCCCCGAGTAAAGCTTTTGCTAGTGGACATGGAATCATTTTCTTTTCTCTTTTCAAGAACAGTTGCAGCAAGGACTCGGTATTCTCAAGGAGAAATTTCAATTAAAAAAATGACCAGCATTGAGAAAAACTAAGCTAAAAAATGTTGAAGAAAGTGCTGTCAATTGTTTTTTCCTTGTGATGGGGAAAACTTTGGTCATTTGTCGTCTAATTGATTATTTATTTTTAAAAGTTAACAAAGAAATATCAATGTGGAATTAGGACTTTTCTTGGCTCTTACCTTTAAAGCATTAAGTCTAATGTGGAAACCAACTTTAGTAAAGTAATAAGGAAATTCTCCGAGCTTTTCCAAAATTTTCCGATTCATGTTTGAATTGAATACAATATTACCATCTTTATTAATGGAGAGTTTAATGTCATTGAAGCATTATTATTGACTAATTCTCTCTCAAAGACAAAAAAAGGATGGAAATATTTTATTAAAGGAAATTCTATTTAATGTAAAATTGGCTTCATATTTGTGATTTTAAATATAATAATGTCTTCTCCATAAGATTTCCAGAAATTGAATTACTTTAATTAATGAAGTACAGATTTGCCCTAAACAAAATTTACCATTATTCAAAAGGCAATTAAATTCACACTTTTAATTTTTTTTTCTTTGTACTCCTAAGCAAATGGGACATGGAATCATTGATGCACTTTTGAATTATTGATCTCTTTCTTTTTGTCATTTTTCAATTATTTTCAGCATTTATTTATCATCTACTTGGTTGGTTTACAAGAAAACACTTGAATCTCTTTGTAAGTAAAAATTACTATTATTATTTCGTAGATGTTCTTAAGAATAAACACTTGATCCTCATTTAATTATGATTCTTTTGCAATTAAACATTACTTGTAATAGAGAGCAACATAACATTAATTGGCTAAACTATCGAAAGCATGAGATCCCTTCGGAAACTCTATGGCGACAAAGTAGTAAGAGTAGGTGTACGAAATCTGGAACACTAATATTCAAATTAGGAACAATGGAAAAATATTGGTAACTTGGCTCTCAATTCCCATGTAAGATTCTCTTCGCTTTGATAATCCAGCTACAATGCGAAAGCTAATGCTATACGTTGAGAAAGTTTGTTTTATTTATCATTTTCTTCCGTGGGTGCGGGTGGTGCTCGAGACTCAAAAGTTAAATGCTCCCTCTAAAAGCACTGTGGCCAGCACGTGATATCAACATTGTTATATAATTTTTATAGATATGAGGATATTTGTTTACTAGGGACAATTGCATGTGAATGTGATAGATATTTTATCCAAATTTTAACTGAGAATTGCTAAAATTTTATTGGTTAAAAATTGTTAGATGGTTAAGTTTATTTAAAGGGTAAATATATCTAATAGTTAAAAAAGAAGGGGTTTTTCTCTCTATTTTTAAGAGATAAATTACCTTGGTATTTGGACATTGTCTTTAAGCTCATATGACTCGAGTTATACGAAGTCGTAAGATATTGTTATTGCTTTAAGATTTACGTTGAGCCAACAAGAGTAATTTATTTATTTTGTTTTAAGGAAATGGAGCACTTATTGTAATACTTGAACTAGTGGGAGTAATTTTTATATACCTTTTGATCTTCCAAAACTTCCAAAACTTTCCTTCAAAAAAAAATTTATACTTAATGGCCGGAGTTAAATCCAACCATTGGTGTATAGAATAATAATCCTGAAAATAGTCTCATGTTTACAGATTTGAGGGACATTGATCATTACATGCATTAGTAATGAAGATTTGTTGCTTTTCCTTGCAGCATTTTGTGCTTAATTACATGCTTTATATATATATATATATACAGTAAAATGTTTAGGAGAGTTGATATGAATGAATTGACTATCAAGAGACATTGCATGGTATCTTTTCTGCTTATTGGGTTCCATTGCTTGGAGTATCTGTAGTTCTGTTTACTTAATTGCCACAACTTGAAAGAAAAGAGCATGACTAGACTGCATCTAAATTTGCCTACAACTTCAAATTTACTTCAGCTTGATCAACAAAAAAAAAAGTTTCAGTGCAGATTATAGTATTTTGTTTATTGCATGAGTGATTCTAAGAAGATCGATATCGTTCATGCATGCTTGGGAAGCTCGTTTGGTATTGATCGCAAATCAAATGTGCATGGAAAGAAAATGATGCTGTTGCTAAGTTTATAGATCTTATAGTTGGAGTGGCAATCGAACTCTCAACATTTCAATAAATTGTTGGGAACCTTCATAAAATAAAAATTTGTCTGGTTTGTACATTAAAGTTTAATTTTCCATGTCTTTATTCCTGCATAACACATTTGCACAACTTATTCACTGAGGATTTAAAATACAAAATTAAAAATTAAGGTACAGAGGAATTTCACTCTTTTTCTTTTAATTATTGTACAATAAAAGTGCAATAGAAAGCAACATAACATTAGTTGTCTAAACTATTGACAGCAAGAGATCCCTTCCGAAACTCTATGAAGACAAAGTAGTAAGAGTAGGTACAGGAAATTTGGAACACTAATATTCATATTACGAACAATGGAACAATATTAGCAACTTGACTCACGCTCTCCATGTAAGATTCTCTTTTCTTTGATATGCGAAAGCTAATGCTATACACTGTGAAAGCTAATTTGTTTTGTTTATTGTTTCAGTTGGCTTTTCAGTAGTTGGTCTGTCCCCCTAGTTTTTTTCTTCCTTGGTTGTGAATGGTGCTCGAGACCCCAATGTTTATTGCTCCCTTTAGCTAAAAGCTCTTTGGCCAGCTTGTGCTATCAACATTATTATATAATGTTTACAGATTTGAGGATTTTTGTTTTCTGCTAGGGACAATTGCATGTGAATGTGTTAGATATTTTATTCAAATTTTAAGTTGGAATCGGTAAAATTTCATTAGTCAAAACTTATTTGATGATTAAGTTTATTTAATGGATAAATATACTTAATGATTAAGAGTTTTTAATGGGTTGGAATTCATAGTGACAAAGTAATATGGTTTTATAGATATGGAGTGGGTCTTTAACTTTTAAAATTAAGACAGAGATGCAATCTTTATATAATATTATGTAAAAGATAATTTTTTTGAAATCCGAATTTTTTGTAAAAGTTTCACAGAATTGCAAAGATGTGAAAAAGAATATGAGAAACACTGGAAATCTATATATAGTATTGTAAAACGTTGAACCAACAAGATCAGTAATCTTTTTTCTTTTTTAAGAAATAGAAGCACTCATCGTAAACCTTGAACTAATGGGGCTAATTCTTTTTGCATATATTTGACTCTTCCAAAACATTGTTATCATAAGAAATTCACAAGTAAAGTTATATGTTGTTCCTTTCATTAATTCGACAACTCCCGTATAAAACAAAAGCTCAACAGATGAAGAACATCATTATCCCCTTAATAAACCTTCATTTCTTCAAGTAGTTACTCTTTTTTCCTTATGAAAAATCAGCAGCTCGCTTGAAAGAAAGTATGCAAGGGACTAAGCAGCTAGCGGTACAATTCCTGGCCCAAGTATATGTGGAGGTTGTGTGTCTTCCCGTTAACCACGACGCCAAACTAGATTGTTGCAGGCGAATTGATTATCATTCGGACTTTTTTCAAGTGCCTTCATAACAAATTAACTCAACTAAGTGACATAAAGTACATCTTAGTTACGAGGCTAGGGAAAAGCAGGCAAGCATTCTTAGTTTTTTTTTTCTTTTTTGAGCAAAAGGATCATACAACAAGTATTGAGTCAAATGGTTGACTGTCATTATTAAAAAAATAATGATATCTCAATATCTCAATCAATCAAACTCTCAATATTTCAATAAATCACTTGGAACCTTTACAAAAAAAAATCACATGGAAATTTCCCATGTATTGAAAAATACAAACATAAGGATAAAAAACAGAGGAATTTCACTCTTGTTCTTCTACTTATTGCACAGACAGAGAGCAGCAACATAACAATGATTGCGTAAATTATTCAAAGCATGGGATCCCTTCGCTTGACAACTAATTAAGCAAACACCTTCACCAATGAAGAGCACATATATCAAACCTCCTGTTTTTTCTTTAACTAAATACATGGACTTAGTCTGAACTACATTTTGAGTAGTGGTAGACCTTTAGTGACATCTTGCTCAACCAGTCACGGTGTTTTTTGAAAAAATTGAAGCAGTGAAATATAAAATAAAAGCATTGATGTCTCATGTTATGAGGGCAAAAGAAGAAATAGGAATATTATAATTTATAAGCCAGATCTCCCATTCTGAGGTTGTCCATAATTTTGGACAACCCAGTTTTAAAACAAGGGGGCAAGAGCATTCGAGAAACAAGGGGAAGAAAGAAAAAAAAAAGGCAGGCAGCAAAAAATGTTTTTGGAAATTCAAACCAAAAATTTTTAAAAACCAAAGAATCTTCTTCAAACGAAAACCCTGCATTCAAAGAAACCAAAAATCAAGCCAAAAAAAAAAACCAAAAACCAACCGAAACAAAAAAAAAACCCCTAATCTCTTCTAGCAACCGGTAGGATACCCAAAAAAATAAAAAATAAACCCTAAAACCAGCAGCCAGAAACCACAAATAGCAAATAAAAAAGTCAAATCAAAAAATCAAAGAAGGGACTGGGAGCTGGGTCTGATCGGTGGTGAGTAGGGAGGCTGATCGGGGAAGGCAGATCGGTGGTGAGGGGAAGGAGAGAGAGGAGGCGCGACTGATCGGGGAAGGGGCTGCTTTTAGAGAGAGGGCAGAGAGATCTGCCCTAGAGAGAGAAAATGAGAGCAGAAAATGAGAAGAGGAAGGAAAAAGAATCCTTAAATACGTAGGTTTAAGGAGAGCAAAACGACGCCGTTTAAGGGGATTAAAGAAGCCAAAAACGGTGCACTTTGAAGGAGATGTGGTGGGCTGTTGCAGCAAGCTTGCCTTTCTCCTTGGGCCAAGGCGTTTTGGGCTAGTCTAAGCCCAAATGAGGTAAAGCCCTATCATAATTGCTAGGCTTGATTGTGTTTATTGGGCTTGTCCACTTGTAATCAAAATCTTTAGTGTTTAACATTTTGTTTGGTTTAAATTAAAATATATTATAAAGAAAATAAAAATAAATAAATGATGTTTTAAGGTAGAATAATAGAAATAAAAATAGATAAAATTTTAAATAAATAAATAAATAAACATTTAATTGTAAAATAATAGATTTAGCATAAGTATATATATGAAATGTATGTCAAATGTATAATAATGTATATAAGTCGAAAACAAAAAATAAATAAAATGAAAATAAATATTTGGTAATAAAATCTTTAATTACGCAACTTCATATACACATAGGTACATGTAGAAAATAAAATGACATAATATAGTGAAAATTATAAACATATGAAATATAATGGTTGTTTTGGGGACCAAGACCGATGATGAGATATCCACTCGAAACGCGAGAAGTTGCAATTCCGAGTGAATTTCTCTAGGTTAAAAATTTTGATTAGGACTCCACCAATATGATGGGAGGGTCTTAATTTAGAATTTTGATGTTCCTAATTTTGATAAATAAAAAACTATGTATATTCAATCTCCAATTAATCAAAATATACAAGTAAAAGAAACAAAGAATTAATAATAACAATAAATTTATTAATCATAATAAGACAAAAAAAAAGAGAGAAAGAAAGACATAGTAAATAATAAAAAAATAAACATTAAATTTACGAATGCATTATGTATCATGTTTGCATTATTAAATGTCATGGCATATAAATCAATTTTGTATATGAGTTTAAACCCCGATGATGGGACTTTCCGAGGAAGCTTGCGAATGCAGGTTTCGTTGGTAAACTTCTTAGGTGAAAAGATACCTCCGTACTCCGCCAGTATGATGGGAGGGTTCGGAGAGATGTCTTTAATGAAAGGTTTTTACCCGTATTAGGATTTTGCATTCATGAAAAGACCGTTTTCACTTACAAACGATTATCCCGATAATGGGATTTACCTAATAAGCTTGTGAAGGCTAGTTTCTTAGGTACTTCTCTAGGTGAGAGAATACTCCGGGATTCCACTAAAATGATGGGCGGATTAGAAAAGTGCGCTCAATAAAATGTTTCGTTTGGTACTGTTTCGATTTTATGTCATGCATTTCATGATTGCATCATATGTACGTCAAACCCTCGAAAAACTTTAACTTGATCGATAGAGTAAAAGGTGGATCAAACAAATAATAATAAAGGAAACACAAGAACAAAATAAATGGGTTAAGATAATAAATGATTAAATGGTACCGTTCATGAAACGGGCGTCACGGGAGTGCTAATCCTTCCCCGTGCGTAACCACACTCCTGAACCCAACTCTAAAAAAGCACGCAAACCAGTATATCGTTTTTTCAATGGACTTAAATTTAATTTAATACTTCGTTGAATAGAACAAATTTATTAGGTGGCCAATCACACCTTGGCAAAAAAGATTGGTGGCGACTCCCCAAGTTAATCACGTCTAGCGGTCGGGTTCCCGGACCCGCACGTTACGACACATATCTCTTTGAATCAATGAAGAAACCTGTAGTCATCTTGGGACATTCTTTTACTGTCAAAGACCACAAAGCCGATTATACAAAGTGATATCCCCTTGGGCATAAGTCAATGAGGCCTGCAGTTCTTCAAGTGATAACCATTTTAATTGGTCAAACTTTATCTCCTTTTCAGCAATCATTTTTGCTTCATCTTCTAGTTCAAATACTTGCTCCAATTTAGAGGTCCCTTCATCTATTAAATATTCATGTTTTGGAAGACAATGAGCAGATCCAAGAGGAAAGAGACTTTTCAACACTTTGCAATATTTAACTAAAATTCTAGTCAAATTAGGAAACCTTATAGGTTGGAGATCACCATTTGATGATGAACAAAGTTGATCCTCAGTAATGAGTTGGTCCAATTCATCACATATTTTTATAATTAGCCAGACCAACTATGATAAACTTTGAGCAGTCGTAAGTGAAAATATATGAATTAACCTCTTGCAATCAATCACTTTCGAAATTGTAAAGTTTTCAAGAGTTACAACTTGGGTGACATACTTCCATATAATCTGCACTTTAGATAAATCTTTCAGCTGGAATTTCTTTATATTTAAGAAAGAATACTCACTGTGAACCTGAAAAACCTCTTTATGACTCCTAACTTGAGAAAGAAAGAAGTAAAGTACAAATTAATTAATTTTATTTGCCATCTTAACAAATAAGAAGTCAAATTCATAAATCTTAAGAGGAATTGAGCATATAAAAAAAATTATACATGGAGAATATAATATGTTTTACTGAAGCTTATCTCAATTTAAGGAAAGGAAAAATAGCTAACAAGGATCAAACAAAAGTAATTTAAGAGATCAAACAAAAGTACGGAAAAGTAGTTAATTCACAAAGCAGAGAAAATATATTTATATTGTTGAACTCAAATAAAAACTAGTGGAAAATGAAATTCTACTAATATTCCCCAAATTTTGATTTTTAATTTTAGGAACAGAGTTTTTATTAATTTTATGACTAATTAGATTCTTGTTTTCATATTAACTCTTTTCCAATAACTTTCATCCTGCTATACTTTATTGACCACCAAAGAGATCTTATCTAATGGAGCCTACTAGGAAACAAATAGACCAATGTGAATTTAATTTCTTTGAACACTATATTCTCAGCCATATGCTTTCAGCAAAAAATGGAAGACATGAAACTCTGCAAGTTCTTCTGTGGGTTCAAACACAGACCAGGGAACTCAAGGCAAGTGTAGGTTTTAAGTCTCAAAGACGCTAGCTTTATAATCTACACTTGGAGGCACTGTTTGATTTTTCTTTCTAATAATCTTCATGCATGGCACTTTTTGCACTGTTTGAAAATTTAGAATCCAAGGAAAAAAAAAACAAAAACTGAGAATTCAATACAAATTAATTCTTAATGCAAAAGGAACATGTCCAATTATATTTTGCTTCATCTTGATGATTCAATTTATTAAGGGAGATATTTTTGAAGTGATACCTATAGACACTTTTTAAAAAAAATATGTATAAATAATAATAATAATAATAACTAAATAAAATAAATAAATAAATAAATAAAGCAAGCTCAGTCCTTTTCCTCGAGCATTCAATGCCCTTGTAAAAATCATCAGATTTTGGGAAATTGTCCAAATCCGGTGACTGGCCCCCCAACAGCTAGAGCCTAGTTGAAATCATGCTCTTAGGGGATTGTCCAAAATTTTGGACAATCCCAGCTGCTAAAAGGGGGAAGGCAGGCAACAAAAAGAAACAGACGGAAAAACCCAAAAAGAACAGAGATTCAAACCCAACAAAAAACAAATTTCAAACCAAAGAAACAAAAAAAAAGTAGCCTCTTTCAACCAAAATTCAGTGCAAAAACAACAACAAAGAGCCAAAAAAACTCATCTTTTTCCAATAACTACAAATCTTCAAAAACACAAAAAAACCCTAAATCCTACCAGCTGAAAACACATAACCACAAACACTAGAGATCAATAAAAAATTACAACAAAAAAGCCCAAGAGTCAAAAAGGGAAAAGCCAGATCCAAAATCATGGGGGTCTGATCGAGGTGTGGTTCGGGAGAAGGGTGTTTGGGTTGTGGGAGGTCGACGAGGGGAAGAGAGCTGGGTTAGGAGGCCGAACGGCAGAGAGAGCCGACGAGGGGTGAAGAAGGTGAGAGAGAAGCCTGATCTGGGCGACTAGAAAACAAGGTGGTGAAGGGAGAGAGAAATCGATGAAGGGAAGGTTGGGTGGTCGGCGATAGAAAGAGAGAAAAGAGATCTGAGTTGGGTCCGATCGGTGGTAACTGTGAGAGAGAGCTGCCGGTGGTTGACAGGAGAAGAGAGGTCACCGGTGGGGGGTTGTGTTTTAGAGAAAAGGCAGAGAGTATTTGGGCTAGAGAGAGAAAGAGGAAGGGAAAAATAAGGAAAAAAGAAAAAAAAGCTTTTATAGTAGAGAGGAAAGGGCAAAACAGAGCCGTTTGGTGGAGTAGGGGGCAGTTGAAAGGTTGGAGGCTTAAACGACGCCGTTTTGAGTGGCTCTACAGCCACAGCCACAAAACGGTGCGTTTTGGGGAGACGCCTTGCGGGCCTGTTTAACGGATTTAGTGCTGCGGGCTTGGGCTTTTTTACGGATTTGTGGGCTGGGCCAACCTCAGTTTAGTAAGGTATAATGTTTCTCTTTTGTGTAGATTGGGTTTAGTTAATATTGGGTCTAGCCCATTTTATTTAATTAAAATGTATTTATTTCTTTTTTAGGAGAATAATATAGATATATATATATATAATGTGAAAACCTAATTAAATGTTAAAAAATAAATAAAATAATAATAAAAAAACAAAACAATAATAATAATAAGGAAACGAAAAATAATAAATAGTAATGAAAAAATAAAAATAATAAATATATATATAATAATAATAATAGTTATGTATATATATATATAGAATATGAGATATGATATAAATATAAAAATAATTATAATAAAAAAATGAAAATAAAATGAAATGAAATGATTAATTTGAGTATCCGAAATGTAATTAAACCTAAAAAGGGATAAAGAGTTACCTCTTTTAGGTAGATTTTCTAGGTGAGAAATACGAGACGGATTTTCACCGAAGCGTCAGGATAAATCCGAACTCTATATTCGAATATTCATTACTCAAATAGTCAATATTGAAAATGGATATTAAAAAAATAAATTTTCATAATGTTGCATTTAAACTTAAATTAATATAATTAGTTAATTAGTTTAAATAAATATTACCAAATAAAGTTAATTTAACCATAGAAAACTTTAATTTTTTATTTGATAAGTTATATAATTAAGTAAATTACTTACCGATAATGTTAATTGAAGAATAAAGATTTAAACAGAAAACAAAAGGCAAAAAAAAAAAGAGTGAAAAAAATAAAAAATGAAAATAAAAAATAAAAAAAATAAAAAAATAATTCAAAAACGTAACGAATGATAATAAATGCAAATAATGTGATAAATTATCTTAAACTATTAACCACATAATTGGATGAATTACAAACTACTTAAGTCAATAAACGCGTGCATGTAGATTTCATCATTTTTATCTTGTCATAGCATGTCACGCTTATCTTGTAAATGAGGTAAGAATTCCGATGAAGGGATTTCTCTGAAAAGCTTGTAGAGATGAGTTTTTTTGGAGATATCTCTAGGTGAGGAAAACGTCGAGACTTCATCAAAGCGTTGGGATAGTCTTCGAATGATTTTTCAATAAAAGGTTACTGACCTCATCATTTAAAATAAATAAATCATAACATCATTTTACACTTGCATCATGTGCATACGTAAAACCGAATAAAAGACCAATTCAATAAAACTTAGTTAATAAGCAAAGATTAAGGAAATATAACAATAAAATCAAAATCAGACCGTAAAAGAATGACTTAAGATTAAATGGTACTGTTCGTGGATCATGTGCCACGGAGGTGCTAATCTTTCTCCGTGCGTAACCGTACTCCCGAACCCACCTTTGAACAACGTAGACCAGTTTTTTGTTCTTTCGATGGACCTAAAATTGATTTAGGACTTCATCGATTAGAACCGAGTCAATAGGTGACCAATCGCACTTATAAGAAACGATTGGTGGCGACTCCCTAACTCTTTTATGTTCACGCACGTCTAGCGGTCAGGTTCCCGGACCTGACACATTACGACAATACCGGAGTTGTTAGAGAAGCTTCTTGAGAAAAAGTAGGCCTTTATACTTCATGTCTCCTTCTAGTCCAAAATATAGTTGAAAGCTTGTTTACATGAATTGAATAGCAATAAAAGTAATAATACAAAAATACAATGAGTGAAATCTAGCTAATAGAAGACAATGAGTGAAAGTGCCAAAGTTTTGGATTGAGTCAAGGTTGAAACACTAACAATTAGAGTTTTATCTTCCAAATGAAATATTTTATTATCAGTGTCTTAAAAACACTTGTTAAGATATTATTTTAATATAAGATTTTCGATATATTGATTGAACATATTACTTAATAAGATAAGTTTGATAAAATTGCTGAGAAAAAAAAAGTCTGATAAATTATTTTAGACTACTTTGTTAGCTGGAATATGAAAATGGGTTATACTATACCTTTGACAAATAACCTAGTGAAAAATATAAATACCAAAGCAAATTAAATTTGATGACAAAAAGCAAGCAAACAATCCAGCATAATAAAACTCACAAAAATTTACGTGGTTCATCTTAATTGCCTACATCGACGGATATAAGAGTAGAAGGATTTTATTACTATGTGGGAAGATGAGGTTGCAGTAGCTGCAGCACCCAAATGTAGCAAAGGGAAATCTCGGAACAGTATCCCAAAGGCTTCTCCATAGACGTTATGAAAGAACCTTTGTTTTTAGGTCCGCTTAACAGTTTGCGTTATTGTAGTAAAAGTCTAAAGACTAGGATTGAAGCCACTACACACAGACCTCCAAGAATGGCCAACAGGGAAGCATTATTGATTTTGAAAGAAAAAAAGGGTTTCCCAACAAACTTGTAGTTGCAAATCTATAGGGATAGTCGGGGAAAAAACAATATTGGTTAATACTTCATTCCGTCTGCTTGTTGAAAGGAAGAGGTTATAATATTAGTCAATTCCTTGAAAAGAAGATAGAAAAGAAAGAAGATATATATAAATCTGTAAAAAGAAGAACGATTCTCACTCTCACATCTCAGTTCATTTCACCAGTGTTTCAGTTACTTCGAATCTCTGTGATAGAAGCAATCTGTCTCATAATCCTTGTCCATTTAATTCTGGTTTTGCTTCTGAAAGGGTATGGCAAGAACATCCAAAGTTGTCCCATTGTATGAGAGATGATATTGTATTGATCAACATATAAAAACGGGAATTTTCAAAAAAAAAAAAAACAAACATAAAAAAAAACGGGGGAAGTGAAACTACTTTCAATAATTTGGTCATGAACTTCATTTTTTGCATATGTTAAATAGAAGAAGTTTAACTATTAAGAATATCTGAGTTGCATCAATCTCCTCCAGACACAGATTAACATTACTGAAAAAGGTGAGAGGAAACATCTAAAAGATTGTTAGGAATTGATATAACAAGGTGAGAATCAGAATAATTTGATAACTCGGCTACATTTATACTACAGTATTTTTTGTCTAAAAATATTGTCTGTATAAGAGTATAGAATTTAATGCTTTGACTACTATAAATATGCTATCTGTACAAGGGTTCCATATAGAGCTAGTAAGATCCTATATACTTAAGAATTAAGATTATAAATGAAGAACGTGAGATTGAAACAAGGAAAGAGTTCCCAATTGCTGTTAAATACTGGCACAGCCTTGACATCAAGTTATGGTGACAGTTTAAATATTTATTAATATTTAAAAATTCAAAGTATGAAAAGAAAAAATATCAAGATTTTGTAGGAACTCTTTTGATATAGCTTCTAGATCTTTAATTGTATCAAGAGTCAGAGACTTCATATTGGAGAGAGGAAGGGAGGAAGGGTAGTTGAAGAGTAAGAATGACAAGGGCTCCCTGATGATGATGATGATGATGATGATGTCATGCTAGCCTCGGTCATCTTCATCTTCAACTTCAATGTTTGTTGCAAAGGCCTTATACTAGTATCAATCAAAGTCAAATCTTGGTCGAGAGATGGAAACAACGGCATGGAGGTTAAGCTTGGACAATCCTCGATATATAACTCGGAAAGGCAAGGAAAGCAAAGCAACTCAGTTACTGATACTTGGTTCTCATTCTTTGTCCTCCACCATCCTTTGAGATTGTGACAGAATTCGATCTCATGTTTTTTAAGTGATGGGAAGAATGGTTTTGTTGGCGTAGAACAAGGCAAGGGGAAAGAATCTACGACGTGTTCTAAAGCCGATAACCCCACAAGAGTAAGAGACTCGAGAGATGAAAGATGATCCAAGGGTGGCAGGTGTTCTATAACAAGGTAAAACTGAAGAGAAAGAGACTTGAGAGATGAAAGATGATCCAAGGGTGGCAGATGTTGGCAATTGTAAAATTGGTAAATTTTAAGTTCGACTAAATTAGTCAATGAAGACAGCCAACTCGAAAACCTTGGTCCTCCATAATAGCATACCTTCAGCCCTTTCAAATTCGGGTGTGGCTCAAGAATATTTAACAATGACTCATCCTTTTCACTGTCCACTCTTTCTGAAGAGGAAGCACTCCACTCCAAGGATCTCTAGTATAATCGCAAAGACTGAAGCCGTTTCTTTTTCTTTAAAATTGCCTCCATATATAGATTCTAATTCCACCAAGTTTAGTTGTTCAATTCCTAAGCAGTTTCCAAGGTAATTTAGGTGCCTCAACTCATTCAATGTGGCTGCATTTGAGAAACTCTTTTCAACTCTGTTCACAATAAATCTGTCCAATCTTTGTAGCGAAGTCAATTCCCCTGAACCTTTTGGCATGCCCGTCAAGCCTTTGCAACCATCAATATTTAGATATTCCAAACTACTCAGTTGTCTTATATCCCTTGGTAACTCTTTAAGTCTGCCACAATATAAGAGTAATAGAGTTTGCAAATTGTGCAATTTGGCTATAGCATTTGGCAGCACTTCCATCTCCTTATTATTAAAAAGATTAAGGTATCTCAAGTGCTTCAATTCACCAATTAACTCTGGCAAAATGACAATATTTTATTAACTATTTTATTAACTATATTTTATTAATAAATATATTTTATTAACTATTGTCTTAAAAACACTTGTCAAGATACTATTTTAATATAAGATTTTCAACATATTGATTGAATATTTAATATGGTACATTTGATAAGTTTTTTTAAAAATATTTGTTAGCTAAAATATGAAAATAGGTTCTACCTAATAGTTATACCTTTGACAAATAACCTAGTAAAAACTATAAAATACCAAAGAAAACCAAATTTGATGTTAACTAGCAAGCAAACGATTCAATATAATTAAATACACAAGAATTTTCGTGATTCGACTTAATTACTTACATCCATAGATATAAAGAGTAGAAGAGATTTTACTACAATATAGGAAGATGAGGTTACAGTAGTTATAGCACCCAAATGTAGCAAATAGTAAATCCTAGAACAGTATCTCAAAAGTCTATATTCATCATGTATGCAATAGTTATACTTTGAGAAGAAGGGGAGGAAACAGTACCTACAGCAATTTCTCCTCGTCTCTTTAATCTCCTCCTTTGCCCGTGTGCTATGTGGTAACACTGCTCTTTTGTGCTCTGTAATCTGTATGTCACCGCTGTCCATTTTGCTCTGAATGTCACTGCTGCTTGATCGCAGACTGATGCATGAGATCCTGCCAGCATTTTTCTGCCCTCTCTTGTCACTTTTTGAATTCATGTTTCATCTTTATTTGCCCTGGATCTATTCTGTTCTCCAGCCATCTTGTTACAGCTTCTATTGTTTTGTTGCAGCTTTGAGCGGTCTCTTTGCTCACCATTTTTGAACCTTTATCAATCATTAATATATTCTTTCACTTTTGGCTGAGAAAATAAAAAATCACCAAGAGTGTACAGGCAGACTTCTTACTTTATTTTCTATTATTACTAGATTTCAGCTCAAGAGTGTTGAATGGAGATATGTACAAGAGTACAAAATTTAATGCTTCGACTGCAAAGTACGCTATCTGTCAAGGGTTCCATCTAGAGCTAGTGAGATCCTAAATGCTTAAAATTGAAGATTATAATTGAAGAATGGGGGATTAAAGCAAGGAAAAACTTTCCAATTGCTGTGAAATATTGACAGAGTTTTGACATCAAGTTTTGGTGAGATTTCAGTCATTTCACACAACTGTTAGTAATATTTAACTTACAAAGGGAAAATTCAAAGAAAAAAAATCAAAATTGTTAGTCCACTTAATTAGAAAGAAGTAGTAGAGTCTGGATTAAATGCACCTCTATATAGGCGAATCATTTTACCGACTTGGATTACATGCGTAGAACAAATATGAATCATCCAAATGCAGGAAGAAAAAAAAAAAGGAATTATTGGCCTTATGGAACTATTGGCCTCAATTTTTTCTTTCTTTTTTTTTTCTAACAAAGAATTACTGTATTTAACAAGTAATATTAATATCTCAAACTCCAAAACCTTAAGTTATTAAAACATGTTATATATTTTGATTAAAGGCAAGGTATAACTATCATTAATTACACTATAAAATTTAGCTACTATTCAGAGGTGATTATTAGGAGGAAACAAATAATTAAATCCATCATTTGAAGGAGAAAAATTCACTTAAAAAAAATGATCATCAGCATTTAGAAAAGCTAAGCTCAAAAAAGGTGAGGAATGTGGAGTTAGAATCTAAGGAGTCGAATTTAAAGAAAAGAAACGGCTTCAATCTTTGAAATTATATTGGGGATCTTCCCCTCCAGTAACAGTGGCGAGTGAAAAGGATGAGTCGTTGTTAAATAATCTTGAGCCTCACCCGAATTTGAAAGAGCTGAAGGTATCCTTCTTCAACAATGTTGGCAATAGATAAAATCTCAACGTCGTCCCATCGAGAAAGCTACAATGCCAAAGTTACTTCCATACATTGAAAAAGTTTTTTTTGTTTTATTTATTGTTTTCCAGCTATAATCCAAAACATTGTCTGAGATCCTTTCATTTTACAACTTCCATGCAATACAAAAGCTTGGCAGATGAACAACATCATTATTTCTTCAGGTTTCTTTTAGTGATAATCAAATTGATTTCCTTTCACACTTTGCTTAAGAAGTAGTAGCCTAATCTCACTCGTATACATGATAGTGAAGTAAAACAAGGCCATTTACTTGGTTTATTGATTGTTACCCAAATCGATGTAGAAAAATAGTGATTTCCCTTGTAGTTGATTTCTTAGTTTCAAATAGTTTTCATTCACGTTAAGTGATTGCTTTATGCTGTCTCTGTCCAATTATCACTTAATTTCAAATGTTTCGAAGTTTTGACAAATAAATAATATGTAAATAAAATTGATTTCAAATTGTTTTTTACATCATTTCTTTTTTTTTTAATGATATTCAATGGTTAGAGGACATGAGCAAATGGATTAAGTATGAATAATGGTCAATTAACGAGTTAACAAAGCAGAGAAAATATATTTATATTATTGAAATCAAATAAAAACTAAGAGGAAATATCATCAAAAAACAGGTGCCAAAACCTTTTTATCGTTTATATAGTTGATGCTGCTTCTCACTTTTTTATCACTTAACTTTTTCCTTTATACTTGGTTTTTGAGGTGGTGACCTTGGAGTAGTAATGGCTTCTTCCAATAATTACTAGTCATCAATTGTCATCAGGGTTGTTAATTAATATAAGAACATTAAATTCAAGACTTTAATTATCCAAATATATTAAAATCAAATTCTTTTTGAATTAGACAAAGGTTCAAAAACAACATTGTAATGTTTATTCTTGGACTTAGTGCCAAGTCTCTAGCTTTTGCTTTTTATTAGTCCATTTTAATAAAAGTTTAATCTATCCCAAGCTTTTACTTTGGATAGCATAATTAGACATATAGGTTTCTTAAACTAACCAAATAAAAAGATATTTTGATATTTTGAATTAGATTTATTTGATAACAAATTAAGTTGATTAAATTTGGGGAAGACCCTTGTATGACTCAAATTAATCAAATATATTCTCCTTACATTGTTGGGTTAGTTGAAAGTGGAAGACCCTTGACCTGAATCGCCTCTTGTCTTCCACAACTTTTGATTTTAATTCTATCAAATCTAGGCAGCATTTTCCTTTTCTAAATGCAATAATCCCAACCCCCACAACTTTTGCTAGTGCAACATGGAATTATTGATTCACTTTTGAATTATTTTTATTTTATTATTCAAAAAAATTTGCAGTAAGGATTTTGTATTCTTCCAAGTCTTTCTTTAATTGTTATTTTCTTTTATTCAAATAACAATGGACTCGAACATCTTTTGCTTGATAGAATTATTGGTCTCACTTTTACTTTTCTTTTTTTTTTTTATAAGTGTTGATCATTAGATTATTAGAGGACATCAATCATCTCTACGAGAAATTTCAAATTGATCACTTAATTTACTATCTCTACTTCAAAGTTAACAAAGAATTGGAGTTAGGACTTGTCTTTTGTCTTAAAAGAATTAAATCTAATGTGGTAACTGACTTTATTAAAGTAAAATAGAGATTCTTGGAGCTTTCTTGAAGTTTCTTTATTCATGATTGAATTGAGCAAAATATTTTTGTCTCCATTAATGGAGAGTACAATATGTTATCGACTCTCAAAGAAAAAAAACAGGAACGGAGTTACTGATCTATTAAAGAAAATTCAAATTCCTGTAAAATTGACTTCATGTTTGTGACCTCAAACATAATAATGTCCTCTCCATAAGATTTTCAAAAAATTGAATTATTTTAATGAGCCAAAAATTTTCCCTAAAAAAAATTTACCATTATCCAAAATGAATTAAGTTCACACTTCTAAATTTTTTTTCCTTGTGCTCCTATTGAAATGGGATATGAAATCATTGATGCAATTTTGAATTATTAATCTCTTTATTTTTATCACTTTTCAATTATTTTCGGGTATTTATTTTTAACCTACTTGATTGGTTTACATGGAAAACACTTGATTCTTCTTGTAAGTAAAATTACTATTATTATTTTGTAAATATCCTTAAGAGTAAACACTTAGATTCCTATTTATGATTCTTTTGTAATTAAGCATTACGTGGTAAATTGTCTTCTAGTAACGAGAAAGGAGTTAGATTTAGAAGCTTTTTGTGAACATGGTGACGGCTAAATCATCATGGACAAATTTTAGTGAATAAAAAATTTTCTAATTCATATATATGGTGTAGTGATGAGTGTTGATTCTTGGAGTGGAAATGACGTTATTTATGAGAATGAATAGAATATAACACCTCCAACTTTCATATTTAAATAGTTTTATAGTTACGATTGTTTAAATAAAAATAAAAGAAAGAAGAATCAAAGAAAGGCAGTCTTATAGTTATGATTATTTAGGGGTGCTACTAATTAAGAAACCTTTTCTCAGTCCAGTCGATGGCCCAGTAATTGTGATAGTTTTAAGCTCCTTTTTAAGTATTTTGACTAAGTCACTGTCAGATGGAGATCCTCTGTTAAGGACCCCGGTTGGGCTTCCAGGAAGTACTATGGCAAGAGGATGGGACTTGCCATGATGTAAATGAATTGGGAATTTTCAACTAACCACAATTGTTGAAATTCTGATTCAAATCTCTGACTATTCTTTTCTTAATTTGTTTTATTCTTATCCAAACATCAGTGATAGTGCAGAGCACTGCTACTTCTCTTAACCCCAAATAGTTGCTGTATTTTAGAAGCACCTTCAACTGCGATTATTTCTAGTTTTGGCAGAGCAACACTAACTATAAAGAGACTTCTCAGTTTATACCAATACAACCCTAGTTTTGTATCCAAAAGGATTGGCTCGTTACCAATACAATCCTTGCTCTGATCAACCTCCCATGGCTGCTTCTTGCTTTGGCAGTGCAAATGCTGGAACTGTTTCTATTCCATCCACTGTTTTTGCCACCGGCATTGACGAAGATGTCCTAGCCAAAGGCTTCAAAACTGATGTCAGTGCCGTTCAGAAGATCAAGGCCGGTCTTGGAGCCAAGGCCAAGAATTGAGGCACCATCTTATTCTTCAAGTTAAAAATAGCTAGCCCGCTATCATTCCAATAATTCTTATCTTTATTTGGTTCTGCCTCCACGATGTTTTGTAGGCAAAGATAAGTTGCAGAAAACCAAATGTAGTAATCATCCTTGGCTAGCGTCTTGGTTTTCCTTGGTCTCTTTTCTGTTCTTGTTGTCCTGGTTTTTATAATTTCAATTAAAAAAATGACCAGCATTGAGAAAAACTAGGCTAAAAAAAGTTGAAGAAAGTGCAGTCCATTGCTTTTTCCTTGTTATGGGGAAACCTTTGGTACTTTGTAGCCTCATTAAGCATAATTTTTTATTCATGATTGAATTGAACACAATATTATTACCTCCATTAATGGAGATTGCAATGTCATCGAAGAAGTATTTTTAACTAAATTCTCTCTCAAAGAAAAAGATAAAGGACGAGAGGTACTCTATTAAAGATAATTTTAATTCTGTAAAATTGGTTTTATGTTTGTGACCTTAAACATAATATAATGTCTTCTCAATAAGATTTTCAAAAAATTGAATTACTTTAATGAAGCATAATTTTTCCCTAAACAATTTTTTTTGAAAAGAACCCTAAACAAAATTTACCATTATTCAAAATGAAATTAAGTTCACACTTTTAATTATTTTTCTTTGTGCACCTATCCAAATGGGATATAAAATCATTGATGTACTTTTGAATTATTGATCTCTTTATTTTTATCAGTTTTTAATTATTTTTAAGTATTTTTTTCTTACGTATTTGGTTGATTTACATAGAAAGCACTTGATTCTCATTGTAAGTAAAAATAACTATTATTATTTCATTAAGAGCAAACAATTAGATCCCTATTTATGATTCTTTTGCAATTAAGCATTCTTTGGTAAATTTTCTTATAGTAATGAGTAATGACCTACCTCATTGTTGCCTGGCTAAATCACCGTGGACAAATTTTCGTAAATGTCCACTACTTTTACCTTTTTTAGTTGTTGGACAGTATGGCACTTACCACCATTAACAGAGACTGAATTCTCAAGGAAGAAGTATTTTGACCAAGTCTCCGTCAGATGCTCTGTTAAGGACCCTGGTTGGCTTTCCAGGAAGTGTTACGGCAAGAGGATGGGACTTTCAAGGACGTAAGTGTAAGACAAGGGACCAAACATCATTGAATTTCATGGGGCTTCACTTGTTTCTTTTGAATAAATGAAATTCTAACTAATGCAAAATTGACCTTTCGTCTTTGCTCCTAAATCAGTGACAGTACAGAGCACTATTATTTCTCTTCATCCCCAAAATAGTTGCTCTAGTTTAGACGCACCACTAACTATAAAGAGACTTCCGAGTTTATTTCTAGTTTTGTTTCCAAAAGCACTGGTTTGTTACCAATACTCACAACCCTAGCTCTGATCAACCTGCCATGGCTGTTTCTGCTTTTGGCAGTGTAAAATGCTGGAACAGTTTGTATTCCATCCACTGTTTTTGCCACTGGCATTGGATCTTGCTTGAAGGGATGAATTATTGCTTTTATATGTTTTTATTGCTATGCTGATAAATTACTGTTTATATGGAATTATATTTATGGATCTCTCGCTTATGTCAAGATATATAAATTAAGAGTGTGATTGAGTATTATCTACTTTTTTTGTTTTTTTTAAATAAAATATTTATAAGTAATGGCAAATTTTAAGTAAGAAATATTTCCAATGAATGCCAATTGCAAAGTTGTAGTACCATTTATCAAAAAATTAATCCATTTTGAAAATGAATAACTTCAATTTAATAACTTTTCTTAATCAATTAAAATTAACACATTTATAGTTTCACATGATACATTTTGAGATAAACCAATACCTTTTACAATACTATAATGACAAATATAAATACAAAAATAATGCAACCCAAATTTGATGGTAAGTAACAAAGTAAACAATCTCGTATAATTACAATACAAAAAATTTAAATGATTTATCTCAACTTATACTCATTGCAAGAAGATTGACGAAATTTTAAGACAACTCTTTAACATTATCTTGTTCAGAAAGCAAACCTCTGACAAATAACATAGTGAAAAACATAGATGCGAAACCAAATCGAATTTGATGATAAATAACAAGCAAACAATCTAGCGTAATAAAATACACGAGAAATTACATAGTTCTCAATATCTACATCCACAGTCGAAGGTGAAAGAAATTTTACTATGATGCAGGAGGTTACAGTATTTGCAGTAGTCAAATGTAGCAAATATTAAACCCCATAATAATAACCCAAAAATCTTATCCATATCTACATTATGAAAGAACCTTTGTATTTAGGTCCTCTTAGCAGTTTGGGTTAATTAAGTAAAGGCCTAAAAACTAGAATTGAAGCCACTGCTCAAAGACCACCAAGAATGGCCAAGATGGAACCATTGACATTGATTTTGAAAGAAGCAAAGGGGTTTTCCAACCAGCTTAGCTCTCCAGGCACTTCTCCCAAGCACTCGAGCCACTACTTAGCAAGTGTTGCTTGACTCCATTCATAGATAACTAGTAAAAAAAAAACCATTGTTATAAAGAAGCATTGCGGATAAAGATATGCAAAAAAAGGAAAGAAAAAAAACTAAAGAAACATATAGAATCATTTATGCAATAGCTAATGCTTAGAGAATACCTGCATTTCAAAAATGGCCGGAGGGGAGTTGGCAGGCAAGTCATTGGCATCTCTTCTTTTTCTATGGAAAACCAAAATCTTAAATGTTAGAGCAATGTAAAACGAAAATCTATACACAACACATTCCTTATATATAATACAACAATAAATGAAAAGCCAATTAACCTTGAATTCAAGATCGTTAGACCAAGGTTCACTTTTTGAGAAGAGACGGTGAAAGAGTTGCATGTTGTGCAGTCTTAATTTGTTACCTGAAAGGAAAGCAAAGGTCAAGCTGTTCAATTACTTTCATCAGTAAGTCTTTATTGAAATTAAATACTCAAAGCAAAATTTAACTCTCACATAGAATTGCCATCAAACTGTAACATAGATAGTGATGATGCCATTGAGAGGAAAGCTTCTGATCCACCGATTCTAGTACTCTACTTCACAATGGCATTGGCGAGTTGAAATCCGTATCTACTCTCTCAAACTATCAGAAAAAGTTCATAATCCCAATAAAGGAATGCAAAAAGAAGTATGAAGTTTGGTGTTAATGGATTCCTTATAGAAAGCACATGAAATTGGTAAGACAAACCTATTAAGTGGTAAATTTTACCAATAGAAATTTCTCTTGGTTTCAATTCAATAACTGTCTGCTCTGGAAGGAAATTAGCAAGATGAAATCGTCCTGCTCCAAACAATGAAAACATGTCATCATCCCATTATAAACACATACAAAAAGAAAGAACTAATATTAATATATTCTTTACAAAAGCAATCTGTCTTGCAATCCTTTTCCATTTAATTTTGTTTTTGCTTCTGTAAAGATATAACACAAACATCCAATGTTGCCTCATTGTATAAGAGATGATTTTGCATTGATCTATGCATAAAAACAGGGGAAGTGAAACAACTGACAATAATCTGTCCATAACTCCATTTTATGCTTATGTTAAATAGAAGAAGTTAGGAATTGATATAACAAACTAAAAAATCAGAATAATTAGGTAACTTAAGTACATTTATAATACTCTTTTTTTTAATTTATCTGTACAAGAGTATAAAATTTAAGTATGCTATCTGTACTAAGTATAGGTGAATCAGTATACCAACTTGGATTACATGTATAGAACAAAGCACGAATCATTCAAATCCAGGAAGAAAAAAAAAGAATGAATTATCAGATAAAGGGAGAAAATATAAACAGAGGTGAAGAAAAATATGGGTACCGATATTGTATGATCATCATTGAATCTGTTGGCGATCAATATAAATAGTCAGGATGAGAGCAATGTGAGGCCACTGGATTCCAGTCTCCTTTTTACATCTTTCATACACCTGGGGATATTCTTTGATTCACAATTCTTTGACACTTTGCAGCAGCCAAATGTAGCAAATAGTAAATGCCAGAACAGTATCCCAAAAATCTTCTCCATATACATTGGAAAGAACACTTGTATTTAGGTCCCCTTAACAGTATGGGTTAATTAAGTAAAGGGCTACAGATTAGAATTGAAGCCACTGCGCAAAGACCTCCAAGAATGGCTAATATGGAACCATTTAACCAGCTCAACTCCATACTATTCTCCCAATCACTCGAGCCACTATTCAGCAAGTGTTGTTTGCCTTCATTCACAGATAACTAGTCTAAAAAACCACCGTTATAAGCAAGCACTGAGGAACAAGATATGCAAAAAATCAAGAACAAAACTAAAGAAACTATAATATGTAGTCATCACTTTTGTAATAGATATGCTTTGAGAATATACCTGCAGTTCAAGAATGCTCGAAAGGGAGTTGGTGAGCTAGTCATGACAGATCTTATTTTTCTATGGAAAATGAAAATTTTATAGCGTTATAGCAATGAAAAAATATTCAACATTCTGTGCACAGTAAATTCTATAAAGCAATAAGTGACAAGCTAATTTACCTTAAATTCGAGATCGTTAGACAAGGCTCACTTCTTGGGAAGAAAAGGTGAAAGAGTTGCATGCTGTGCAATCTTTGTCATCTGAAAAGACACCAGAGGTCAAGCTGTTAAATTATTTTCATAAGCTAGCCTTTATTGAATTCAAATACTCAAAGTAAAATTTTGCTCTCACATAGAATTGCCATCAAACTGTAACATAGATAGTGATGACGCTGTTGAGAGTAAAGCTTCCAATCCATGGATTGCAGTACTCTTCTTCACAATGGCATTGGCATGTTGAAATCAATTTGTGCTCTCTCAATCTATCAGGAAAAGTCCACAATACCAATATAGACATGCAGAAAGAAGTATGAAGTTGGGTGTTAATAAATTACTTATAGAAAGCAAATGAAATTGGTAAAACAAACCAAATAAGTGGTAAATTTTACCAATAAAAATTTCTCTAGGTTTCAATTCAACAATGGTCTGCTCTGGAAGGAAATTAGCAAGATGAAATCCTCCTGCTTCAAACAAAAAAAATTTCATCATCCCATTATAAACACATAGAAAAAAAGAAAGAAATAATGTTAACATATTCCATACAAAAGCAAGCGCCTACAACAAGAAGAAGAGGAAACATTACCTATAGCATTATCTCCTCCTTAGAAAAGCAGGAAGTGTACCAGCAGAATTTCACGTTATTTTCTATTATTAATAGCTTTCAGCTCAAGAGTCTTGTGGAGATAGGCCCTCTAACAAACTTTGTAGTTGCAAATTTTCAGGATACTCACTTTCACATCTCAGTTTCACCAGTGTTTCACATTAAATTTTGGTTTTGCTTCTAAAAAGATATGACACAAGCATCCAAGGTTGCCTCATTGTATATGAGATGATTTTCCATTGATCAATGCATAAAAACAGGGGAAGTGAAACAACTGACAATAATCTGTCCATAACTCCATTTTATGCTTATGTTTTTTTTTTTTTTGAAAAGTTTTGATTTTATTAACATTATCAGATCAAAAGCAGAATGCCAATACAAATCTATGATCTAATCAGTTAAAGACTCCTTTTGGCATTCTAACTCTACTGACAAGATAACTGAACAATTACATCAACACTGCACAAAAAGCTTTTGCCAACCTCTTACAGAAAACCCAAACTTTTGGTCAACCTAAATAAAATCCTATCCTCCAAACACAGATTAACATCATTGAAAAAGGTGAAAAGAGACATTTAGATATAATAAAGTGAAAATCCAGAATAATTTGATAACAGAGTTCATTCATACTGCCGTAATTTTTTTAAATTTGTCTATATAAGAGTATAAAATTTAATGCTTTGACTATAAATATGCTTTCTGCACAAGGGTTCCATCCAGAGCTAGTGAGATCCTAAATGCTTAAAATTTAGGATTTTAATTGAAGAGTGAGAGATTAAAACAAGGAAAAAAGTTCCCAATTGCAGTGAAATACTGGCAGAGTTTTGACATGAAGCTTTGGTCACATTTCATATTAGTAATATTTTACTTGACAAAACTAAAATTCAAAGTAAGAAAAGAAAAAAAAATCAATAATGTTAGTCCACTTAGAAAGAGGTAGCAAAGTCTGGAATAAATCCACTTTTGCATAGTCGACTTGGATTACATGCATACAAGAAATTACGTATCATCCAAATCCGATAAGAAAACAAAAAGAATTATCAAGTAAAGGGAGAAAATATAAATAGAGTTGAAGAAAAATATGGTTACCTATATTGTATGATCATCATTGAATCTGTCGCCCATCAATTATAATAAATGGGATGTAAGCAATGAGAGGCCATAGGATTCTGGTCACCTTTTCACATCTTTCAGACAATTGGGGACATTCACTGATTGACAATACTTGCAAAGGGGTAAGGTGGAAAGTCTTGTAATTCAGGGCACTTACAAATCTCAAGTGTTTTGACCAAAGTGATCTTAGGTATGTGATTCCGCAAATCCCCCAGATCCAGATTAGGGCAATTTTGAACATTCAATTCTTGTAAAGAGGACCAGGGATGCCTCATTACTCTTGAGGAGTGTAAATTAGAAGTGAGATTAGGGCAACCCCAAATTACAAGTGTTTGAGAGACTGTCTCAAAGAACTCAGATTAGGGCAGCTGTAGATCCAAAATAGTTGTGAAGAGGTAAGGCTACACACCCCTTCTTGCAAGTACGATGATTCCAGTTACTCACAAATTTTAAGTTCTTTGACGGATGTGAGATTAGGTATCCAGTCTGGCAAAGCCCTCCAATTATAGCAGTCCTTAGCAGATAATTCTTGTAAAGATGTATTGCAATTCTTGCAAAGCCGATGCGTCCCTTCTGGCATGTACTGTAATTCAAGGCACCCAAAATTTTTAAGTGTTTTAAGAGAAGTGAGATTGAGTATCCAGTCCAGTAAATCCCTTATATTAGGGCAATTTTCAGCACTTAATTCTTGTAAAGAGGTGAGGCAGCTCATCTTTTGCTGTAGCAGGAATTCCAATTTTAGGCAATCTTTCAATCTTAAGTATGTAAGAGAAGCGAGATTTTGTAGGAACTCTTCTGGCAGAGCTTCTAAATCCTTAATCTTAACAAGAGTCAGATGCTTCAAATTGGAGAGAGGAAGGGTAGTTGAAGAATAAGAATAAAAATGAGCCATGCAAAACAAAAATCTATACACAGCACATTCCTCATATATAATATAGCAATAAATGAAAAGCCAATTAACCTTGAATTCAAGATCATTAGACCAAGGCTCACTTCTAGAGAAGAGACAGTGAAAGAGTTGCTTGTTGTGCAGTCTTAATTTGTTACCTAAGAAGAAAGCAGAGGTCAAGCTGTTCAATTACTTTCATCAGTAAGCCTTTATTGAAATTAAATGCTCAAAGCAAAATTTAATTCTCACATAGAATTCCCATCAAACTATAACATAGTGACGATGCTGTTGAGAGTAAAGCTTCCGATCCCTCGATTCTAGTACTCTACTTCTCAATTGCATTGGCAAGTTGAAATCCATATGTACTCTCTCAAACTATCAAAAAAAGTCCATAATCTTAATAAAGACATGCAAAAAGAAGTATTAAGTTAGGTGTTAATAGATTCTTTATAGAAAGCAAATGAAATTGGTAAAACAAACCGAATAAGTGGTAAATTTTACCAATAGAAATTTCCCTTGGTTTCAATTCCACAACTGTCTGCTCTGGATGGAAATTAGCAAGATGAAATTGTCCTGCTTCAAACAATGAAAACATGTCATCATCCCATTATAAACACGGACAAAAAAGAAAGAACCGATGTTAATATATTCTTTACAAAAGCAAGTGCCTACATCAAGAAGAAGAGGCAGAAACAGTACCTATAGCATTATCTCCTCATCACAACAAATACAGCAGGAAATGCACTAGCAGACTTTCACATTAGATTCTATTATTACTAGCTTTCAGCTCCAGAGTCTTCACTAGATATAGGCCCTCCAACAAACTTGTAGTTGTAAATTTTCAGGGATACTCTCACATCTCAGCTTATTTCACCAGTGATTCAATTATTTAGAATCTCTGTGATAGAAGCAATCTGTCTTGCAATCCATTTCGATATAATTTTGGTTTTGCTTCTGAAAAGATAAGACACAAACATCCAATGTTGCCTCATTGTATAAGAGATTATTTTGTATTGATCAATGCATAAAACCAGGGGAAGTGAAACAACTAACAATAATCTGTCCATAACTCCATTTTATGCTTATGTTAAACAGAAGAAGTTAGGAATTGATATAACAAATTGAAAATTAGAATAATTAGGTAACTTAAGTGCATTTCTAATATTGCTTCTTTTTTTAATTTATTTGTACAAGAGTATAAAATTTAATGCGTTCACAATAAGTATGGTATCTGTACAAAGAATCGGTGAATCAATATACCAACTTGGATTACACGTATGGAACAAAGCACAAATCATTCAAATCCAGGAAGAAAAAAAAAGGAAGGAATTATCAGATAAAGGGAGAAAATATAAACAGAGGGAAGAAAAATATGGCTATCTATGTTGTATGATCATCATTGAATCTGTTGGCCATCAATATAAATAGTCCAGATGAGAGCAATGTGAGGCCACTGGATTCCAGTTTCCTTTTTACATCTTTCCGACAACTGGGGACATTCTTTGATTGACAATTCTTTGACACTTTGTAGCACCCAAATGTAGCAAACAGTAAATCCCAGAACAGTATTCCAAAAGTCTTCTCCATATACATTGAAAAGAACATTTGTATTTTTGTCCCCTTAAGAGTTTGGGTTAATTAATTAGAGGCCTACAGACTAGAATTGAAGCCACTGTTTAAAGAACTCCAAGAATGGCCAATATGGAACTATTGACATTGATTTTGAAAGAAGCAGAGGGGTTTTCCAACCAGCTCAGCTCCAGACTATTCTCCCAATCACTCAAGCCACTACTTAGCAAGTGTTGTTTGCCTTCATTCACAGATAACTAGTCTAAAAATCCATTGTTACAAGCAAGCATTGAGGAACAAGATATGCAAAAAATCAAGAACAAAAACTAAAGAAACTATAATATATAGTCATCACTTTTGCAATCGATATGCTTTGAGAATATACCTGCATTTCAAGAATGCCTTGAAAGGGAGTTGGTGAGCAAGTCATGACACCTCTTATTTGTCTATGGAAAATGAAAATTGTATAACATTATAGCAGTGAAAAAAAATTCAACATTCTATGCACAATAAATTTTATAGAGCAATAAGTGATAAGCTACCTTAAATTCAAGATCGTTAGACCAAGGCTCACTTCTTGGAAGAAAAGGTGAAAGAGTTGCATGTTGTGCAATCGTTGTCATCTAAAAAGACACAAGAACTCAAGCTGTTAATTTATTTTCGTGAGCTAGCCTTTATTGAATTCAAATACTCAAAGTAAAATTTAACTCTCACATAGAATTGCCATCAAACTGTAACATAGATTGTGATGACGCTGTTGAGAGTAAAGCTTCCAACCCATGGATTGTAGTACTCTGCTTCACAATGGCATTGGCAAGCTGAAATCAATTCGTACTCTCTCAATCTATCAGAAAAAGTCCATAATCCCACTAAAGACATTCAGAAAGAAGTATGAAGTTGGGTGTTAACAGATTCCTTATATAAAGTCAATGAAATTGGTAAAACAAACCAAATAAGTGTTAAATTTTACCAATAGAAATTTCTCTTGGTTTCAATTCAACAACAGTCTGCTCTTGAAGGAAATTAGTATGATGAAATCTTCCTGCTTCAAACAATGAAAAAATGTCAGCATCCCATTATAAGCACCTAGAAAAAAAGAAAGAAATAATGTTAACATATTCCTTACAAAAGCAAGTGCCTATAAAATCTCAGCTTATTTCACCAGTGTTTCACATTAAATTTTGGTTTTGCTTCTGTAAAGATATGACACAAACATCCAATGTTGCCTCATTGTATAAGAGATGATTTTGCATTGATCAATGCATAAAAACAGGGGAAGTGAAACAACTGAAAATAATTTGTTCATAACTCTATTTTATGCTTATGTTTTTTTTTTTTGAAAAGTTTTGATTTTATTGATATTATCAGATCAAAAGTCTATGAACTAATTAGTTAAAGACTCTTTTTGGCATTCTAACTCTACTGATAAGAAAACTGAACAATTACATCAACACTGCACAAAAAGCCTTTGACAACCTTTTACAGAAAACCCAAACTTTTGGTCAACCTAAACAATATCCTCCAAAACAGATTAACATCATTGAAAAAGGTGAAAGAGACATTTAGATATAACAAAGTGAAAAATCAGAATAATTTGATAACTTGAATACATTCATACTGCTGTAATTTTTTTTTTAAATTTGTCTATGTAAGATGATAAAATTTAATGCTTTGACTATAAATATGCGATATGCACAAGGGTTCCTTCTAGAGCTAGTGAGTTCCTAAATGCTTGGGATTATAATTGAAGAATGAGAAATTGAAACAAGGAAAAAGTTCCCAATTGCGGTGAAATACTGGCAGAGTTTTGACATCAAGTTCTGGTCACATTTCATATTAGTAATATTTAACTTAACAAAAATAAAATTCAAAGTAGAAAAAGCAAAAAGATGCAGCAGAGAATGGATTAATCCACTTTTGCATAGTCGACTTGGATTACATGCATACAACAAATCACGTATCATCCAAATCCAGCAAGAAAACAAAAAGAATTATCAAGTGAAGGGAGAAAATATAAATAGAGGTGAAGAAAAATATAATTACCTATATTGTATAATGATCATTGAATCTGTTGCCCATCAATTATAATGGATGGGATGTGAGCAATGTGAGGCCACAGGATTCCGGTCTCCTTTTCACATCTTTCTGACAATTGGGGACATTCATTGATTGACAATAGTTGTAAAGAGGTAAGGCGGTCCATCCCTGTCAAGTCTTGTAAGTCAGGGCTCTTACAAATCCTAAGTGTTTTGAGGTGAGGGATCTTTGGTATGCTATCCAGCAAATCCCTCAGATTACAGCAATTTTGAACATACAATTCTTGTAAAGGGAAAAAGGGACTCATCTTCATTGGGACGCGAATTAAAGAGGGAAAGGGATGAATCTTTAGTGGCAAGGAATGCAAATCAGGACACCCTCGAATTAGAAGTGTTTTGGGAAAGGGAACAGCACGAGAAGAACTCAGATTAGGGCAATTGTAAATCCACAATTGTAGTGGAGAGGTAAGGCTATGCATCCCTTCTTGCAAGTATGGTAATTCAATGCACTCGCAAATACAGAGTTTTTTTAGGGAAGTGAGATAGGGTATCCAGTCTGGCAAAGCCCTCAAATTATGGCAGCTCAAAACATATAATTCTTGTAAAGATGTAAGCCGATGCGTCCCTTCTAGCATAGACTTTAATTCAACGCAATTCTCAATTTGAAGTGTTCTAAGAGAAGTGAGATTGAGTATCCAGTCCGGCAGAGCCCTCAGATTAGGGCAATTTTTAATCCCCAATTTTTGTAAAGAGGTGAGGCAGCTCATCTTTTGTGGCAACAACGATTCCCATTTAGGGCAGTCGGACAATATTAATCGTGCAAGAGAAGTGAGATTTTGTAGGAACTCTTCTGGCAGAGCTTCTAAATCCTTAATGTCAATAAGAGTCAGACGCTCCAAATTGGAGAGAGGAAGGCTGGTTGAAGAATAAGAATGACAAGTGCTCCCTAATGATGATGAAGATGATGCTTCTGATGTCATGATAGCCTCGGTCATCTTCATCTTCAATGTTTGTTGCAAAGGCCTTATAGTAGAACCATGCAAAGTCAATTCTCGGTCAAGAGATGGAAACAGCGGCATGGAGGTTAAGTTTGGGGAGCCCCAGACTACCAACTTGGAAAGGCAAGGAAAACAAGGCAGCTCAGAAATTGATCCTTGGCTCTCATTCTTTGTCCTCCACCATCCTTTGAGATTGTAACATGCTGTGATCTCAAGGTTCTTAAGCGATGGGAAGAATGGTTTTCTTAGCGTGGAACAGGGCAAGGGGAAAGAATCTGCCACGTGTTCTAAAGCATCGAACCTTATAAGAGTAAGAGACTCAAGAGATGGAAGATGATCCAAGGGTGGCAGTTGTTCTAAAACATTGAAATCCTTAAGAGAAAGAGACTTGAGAGATGAAAGATGATCCAAGGGTGGCAAATGTTGGCAATTCCGACAACCGTGTATATCAAGTTGTACTAAATTAGTCAATGAAGATAGCCAACTCACAAACCTTGCTCCTTCATAATCGGATACCTTCAGCTCTTTCAAATTCGGGTGTGGCTCAAGATTATTTAACAAGGACTCATCCTTTTCACTTGCCACTCCTGCTGGAGAGGAAGGAGTTCGCCACACCAAAGGTTTCCAGTATAATTGCAAAGACTGAAGCCGTTTCTTTTTCTTTAAATTTGCCTCTTGAGATTCTAATTCCACATTCCTCACATTGTCTAAGTATTCAATTCTTAAGCAGTTTCCAAGGTCATTTAGGTCCCTCAACTCGTTCAACGCAGCTGCAGTTGATACATTGTCTTCAGCACTGTTCACAATAAATCTGCACAATCTTTGTAACGAAGTCAATTCCCCTAACCCTTTTGGCAAGCACTGCAGTCCATTGCACTGATCAATATTGAAATATTCCAAACTAATCAATTGTCGTATATCCCTTGGTAACTCTTTAAGTCTCCAACAACCTAAGAGTAATAGAGTTTGCAAATTGTGCAATTTAACTATTGCATCTGGGAGCTCTTCCATCTCCTTGTTACCTGAAAGATTAAGGTATCTCAAGTGCTTCAATTCACCAATTGAATTTGGCAAAACAGTAATGCCCATCCAACTCAAATTCAACATACGTAAACAATTAAAGTTCGAAAAATTTGCATTTCGAAGGAATAGATCATCGAAAATGTGTGTCCGGAAAAACATAGTTCTTATCCCTTTTGTTTTCGACAAAATCGAAACAACGTTTTTGGAATTTGTTTCTAGTGACACATGACGAACTCCTTTCGAAATTTTTTCATTTTCTTCTTTCATCCAATGAAAATGAGGAGCCGCAATTGATAAAGCAAAATCATGGATAAGGTCATGCATTTTATAACAAATATTCCCAACATCAGTTTTCCCCTCTTGAAAAAATGATCTTGACAACAAATCATTAAAATATTCATCACCAATGTGTTGTATATTCTCATTTCCCTCTCGTAATTGAATGTAACCATGTGCTCGCCATGAATGGATCAACTCATCTTTATATATTATGCAGTCTTTTGAGAAAAGTGAACAAAAAGCAAAACATTGTTTCAAATGACTCGGTAAGTGATTGTAACTCAATCTTAATACCGGGAAAACATTATCATCTTTTTCAAGTAACTCCCAGATTCCATTTTCTTGGACAGATGACCAATAATTTTTATTAGGCTTTTGTCTCATTAAACCTCCCAAACATTTGATAGTAAGAGGAACTCCTTTGCATCTTTGTGCAACATCTTCTCCAATTACTTTAAAGTCTAGATCGATTTCGCCTTGGCCTTCAAATGCCACTTGCTTAAACAAAGTCCAAGATTGATACTCATTGAGACCTTCTAAAAGGTAAGGAACGTGAACCCCCATAGTAGATGCAACCGCCTTACTACGAGTTGTCACAAGAATTTTGCTTCCGGGAGCACCAAAGACTAGATACTTTGAAAAATCATCCCATTTTAAATTGTTTTCATTCCACACATCATCCAACACAAGTAAATATCTCTTTCCTCTTAATCCTTTTTCAAGTTTTGTTTGAACGTGATCTAGATCCAAGTCTTCCACTGTGCCATATCTCAAAGACTTCAAGATTTTCTTAAAAATCATACTGATATCAAATTCTTGAGAAACCCGCACCCATATCTGTTGATCGAAGTAGCGTTTTACTTTTACATCGGCGCACACCAATTGAGCCAGAGAGGTCTTTCCTAAACCTCCAAAACCAACAATAGCAACAATATTGGAGATGTTGTCACCATGATTTTGCTCCTTCAACAATGATTCTATAATGTGCTCTTTATCTTTCTCTCTCCCTATTATTAATTCCGGTCTCACCTTTGAGGCAGTCTCCCTGTCAGTATTCTTAGCTTTCATATCCAGTATTACAACTCTCTCCCTCAAGTTAAACTTAGACATATCTGCCGCCACCGCGTCCAGCCTCTCTCTAATCTCCTTAATTCTATGACCCATCTTAAGAGCAAATGCTAGAGGGTTGGAGGATGAAAAGAACTTGCTTACCTGTCCCCGATCAAGCACCTTCTGGCGTAGGATTTCATAGTCAAATTCATCCAACAAGTCGTCTGCATCATAGACAACGTCTTCCAGCCGAAGTATCCAGTTTTTCAAGGCACGGTCGCTCTCCTGCTTCTCATCAGCATCAAGAAGGATGGCATTTATGGTGCTGAGAGTCTCTTGAAGCTTCTCCAGATCCTTCTTCAGCCCGAAAATCAAGCCAAGCTCTTGCCCAGCAAGCCACACCAACTTGGACAAGATGTTACTGACCATCTCGTATGGAATTGCTTCTGCCATCGATCGATTGTATATCTTTCGTCCTCTTGGTTGAAAATGGATCTAAACCTGATAACAGGGAAATAAAATGCTTCAACAATACTACTTCATCAAAATTAAAAGCAACCATGTGAGGTAGGTAGGCAGGCCTAGTTGGCTTTAATGAGCTGCTAACATTGGCAAAATAAGTTGGTCCTCTCGTTACCTAGCTTCCTTCTCTAAGTGCATTTGGCTATACTTAGATTGGTTTTGATTGATCGTCTCAAAAACTCATATGATCTTAATACTAATAACACAATCGAACTAACACCTAAGAAAACACAATAAAGAAAGACCAAGTGGACTTGACCTGATATGATCAGATATTGCTGCAACCATAATATGCAGGTGCTCTCGATCATTATCTATATACACGTGTGTGGCGATTAAAAATGGGATAAGATGAAAACATTGTAAACTAACAACACTCTTCCATATCCTGCAATTACTACTAATTTCTATCATATACGTCTTATTAGAATGAAATTTAAGCATACGTTTATTGATATATTTTTGCATATTTTAAAGTCATAATATTAAAACTATTTCATACTAAAGTGCTACACATAGTATATTACTAAATATTCATAGGATTTAGAAGTAAAGAAGTAAAGTAGAAATTAATTAATTTTATTGCTAACTTAAAAAAGAAGTCAAATTCATAAATGAGAAGAGAAATATATAGAGCATATAAAAAAAATTATACGGAGAATATAATATGTTCAGTTGAAACTTACCTGAATTGAAATGGAATTACTTCACCAACTCCGGAGATCGGGAAACCACAATTAAGGAAAGGAAAAGTTGCTAACAAGGATCAAACTAAAGTAATTTAAGAGATCAACTGTTTTTTTTTTTTTTTTGTTTGCAGAGTTAAACAACAGAGATGTTTTTCTTCTTTAAGCTAAAAGAAAAGTGAGAAAATAAAATGGAAGAGTAGGTTTTGTTGAGTAAGAAGAAGAGCAAGGCATGCAGAAATCAAACAAACTCTTGGGATAGTGCAGATGATAGAAGAAGATGCTTAAATGGGAACTGTACGAGGATGAAGTAATAAACTTTGATGATTCTGTCTCAGATGTTCTGCTTGTGTTTCCAGGAAGTGTAATGGAAAGAGGATGGGACTTGCGAGGATGTCAGTGTATAGGAAACTTTTGAAAATGAATTCCCCTTTCTCTTCTTCCCAAAACATGTGACAGTGGGTCCACACTTTGAAAAACATGAGCACTTTTGAATTATGGTTTATTTCTTTTATTCAAAAAATAATAAATCCGAATATCTTTTACTTTATGACTCTTACACGAACAAATTAAGCCTAATGCGGAAAATGAATTTACCAAACAAAAAGGAAAATTTTCAAAATTTTTTTAGATATTTTTTATTCATGATTAAATTGAATACAATATTAATGCCACCATTAATGGAGAGTGTAAAAGTATTTTTGACAAATTCTCTTTCTAAAAAAAATAATGATGGATATGTTCTCTTAAAAGGAAATTTTAACTAATTAATGTAAAATTAACTTCATATTTGTGATCCTGAACATAATAATGTAAAATTTACCTTTATTCAAAAGACCATTTTTTTTCTTTGTGCTCCTATGCAATGGGACACGAAATTATTGTTGCACTTTTGTTTTATTCATTTTTTTGATCATCTTTCACTTACTTTTCAGTATTAATTTTTGACTGACTTGGTTGGTTTACATGAAAAACACTTGACAATCTTTGAAAATAAAAACTATTATTATTATTTCGTAAATGTCTGTAAGAGTAAATACTTGATTATCCATTTTTATGATTCTACTGTAATTAAATATTAATTGGTAAATTATTTCTCATAATGAGTAATGACTTACTTTTATAAACTTTTTTGAATAATTGATGTGATCCCTTTATTATTGTCCTTCGCATTTTTTTTCATTTTGCAATTATTTTTCCCTTCGAGGTCCATTTAATTTAGTACAAGGAGATTCCCAGAGCTTTCTCACGGATTGTTGTCCCTTTTTACTAGTGAGACATGGAATCAAGAGCACTTTTGAATTAATGGTTTTCTAGCAATGAACAATAATTTCATTGTTGCCTGGTTAAATCATCATGGACAAATTTTAGTGAGCAAAAAAAAAAAAAAAAAAGCCTTCTGCTCATATATCATTCTATTCACTTTTAGAAGTTTGTTTATCAACTAGTTGCTTAGTTAAAAAAATTATAACAATTAATCAACTTTTAATCATTACGATTGAAATAAGTCCTTTGCCTTATAAAGTTAAAGTCTTGAATAGCATTATAAATTAATGTCATCATTAATTTATGACAAATTTACTTTTCAAAGAAAAAAAAAAAGAACTTCTTCCTTTATACTTGTTCTTTTTGGTGGTAGCCTTGGGGTAGTAGTGGCTTCTCCAAATAATTACTAGTCAGAGGTTGTGATCAGGGTTGTTAATTAATCCAAGAACCTTAAATTTAAAACTTTAATTACCTAAATATCTTTTATTTTATGGAATTATTGGCTTCACTTTTTCATTTCTTTTTTATTAAAAATTATTATTTAACAAATAATAAAATCTCACTCCAAAATCTTAAATTATTAAAACACAATAGATGTGCTGATGAATATTAAATTATAAATTTTAGTTACCATAAAAAGTGATTATTAAAGGGAAATAGATAATTATATCCATCATCTCTTTTCTTTGATAATAACCAGCTACAATAGGGCGAGAGTAGGCATAGAAAATTAATAAACTTTGACTTATTCTTTCTCAGATGTTCTGTTGAGGACCCTGCTTGCCTTCAATTTCCAGCAAGTGTTATGGCAAGAGGATGGAACTTGCCAGGAAACTCAACACGATGTTACTGACAGCCACGTATGGAATTACTTCCGCCATGGAACTACAACTTGGTTGAAATGAATCTAAAGCACATAACAAGGAAATGCAAGCAAACTTAACACGGTAATCAAAGACTTAGTCTATAAAGATAAATGCTGATAATATAGATAAAGTGGGAAAATGAAGAAAAATAAAATGGAAGAAGATGCTTAAATGGGAACTCTAGGAAGAAAAATGGGAAAATATTGGCAAGTTGGGTCAAAGTCGTCCCATGTGAGTTTCCGCACTAATTTTATTCTCTTTTCTTTGATAACAACCGGCTACAATAGGACGAGAGTCGGTATAGAAAATTAATAAACTTTGTCTTATTCTCTCTCAGATGTTCTGCTAAGGACCCTGCTTGCCTTCAATTTCCAGCAATTGTTATGGCAAGAGGATGGGACTTGCCAGGAAACTCAACACGATGTTACTGACCGCAAGGCGTGGAATTACTTCCGCCATGGATCTACAACTTGGTTGAAATGAATCTAAAGCAGATAATAGAGAAATGCAAGTAAACCTAACGCGGTGTTGAATTATTGGGTCTGTCTCCATTGACAGGACAGCTTAGAGATAGACTTTGATTGAATGCGGTTGAAAGAGTTAACAAGAGAGGGGCCATGGCAATGGCATGCTCATGCTCAGTTCCTGAGCTCCCCTTTTCTCTTGCTGTCCAAACAACAGCCTTAGATCTACTTGAATTATCAATGCATATTTATATGTTTCGTCAGGCTCTTCAGATCATAAACAAAAAACAGAAAAATGTAGGACCACCCTCTTTTGACTTCTTTACCTTATTCGAAAGCACATTTGTTGATGGTTATAATTACAACAGTCCAAGGTATCCAAAGGGAAAAAGAAAAGTTAAAATAAATAAACGAGAAAATTATGAAAAATGACTTTCATAATAATGGTATTTAAAAAACAGTCTCTATAATTTTAACTGTTTGTAAATAATTTTTGATAGGACTTAACAAAAATACCTTTTAAATAATTTCAAACAAATTAAAATGATTTCAGTTTTCTCTATCCCTCCATTCAGACAAAAATTTTAAAATTAAATCTTGCTTTCTTTCTCTACTCAAATACTATTTATCTTGCCATCCAAAGAGTAAAGATGACATCAAACTATTTCTTATTTTATTTTATTTTTTTATATGGTAGATCTTGTTGTTCTCAAGGGCGATAAACTGCGATTTCGCTCTGATTGCAGGCAGTATGATGAATGTGGTAACTGGATGTTTTCTGATGATGACTTGCTTCGAAACATGTGCTGCAATGAAGATGCCTATGTTGATGAGTTGGATCGAATTGGTTAAGATGATGGGTTCAAGGAGAAGGAACAACTAAAGTATGTTTGATGGGTTTTATGATAGTTCACAATTTTGTTGTGTTTGGAATTGAGATGATTGTTAAGCATATTTGCTGAGAATTTTAAATTTTTATGAGATTTTGAGTTAAAATTGTTTAGAGAATATTTTGTAAAGGGAGTATATTTTGTTTTTGCATAAGAGGAGTGAGCAAGACTCTCTCGATAGAGATATATTTGGTCTTATTTTGGATAGTTATGGGGTTTTGTAACTTATCTTTTATAAAGTGCACAATTTCATGGCTTAGCAAAAAAAAATATATATGTATTTTAGGTTTTTGAGTTTATTGGTTTATTTATAGAATCTCAAAATTGAGAAGTTGAAATTGATTAAACTAGTTTTTAAGTATTGCGAGACTGGCTTTTAAACATTGCGTGACTTAATCATTGCGTGACTGGTTTTTAGGCATTACGTGATTAGTTTTAGGCATTGCATAATTGGTTTTTAGGCATTGCATGATTGGTTTTTAAGTATTGCGTGACTGATTTTTAAGTAATGTCTAAGTCACACAATGCATCAGAAACTAATCACGCAATGCCTTATTAACTAGTCACATAATGTCTTACTAACAAGTCACGCAATACCTTACTAAAATTAGTCACGCAATGTCCAAAGTCAGTCACGCAATGCCCAAAGTCAGTTACACAATGTTCAAAATTAGTCACGCAATACCTAAAAATTAATCACGCAATGCCTTACTAAAAATTAGTCATATAATGCTTAAACACTAGTCACGCAATGCCCAAAATCAATCACACAATATTCAAAATTAATCACGTAATGCCTAAAAACTACCAAAACTACTAACTTCTATTCAACAAGATCAAACAATAAACCATATTCTATTTAACAACATAATTAATGAGTATACCTACTTGAGAAAAAATACTCAACATGTTCAAAGATTTTTTTTCATATATAAAAAATCACTCCAAAATATTTAAAAATACTCAAAACGCTCAAAGGTTTTTTTCCATGTATCAAAAATTATTCTAAAATGCTCAAAATGCTTAAACATTTTCCTTTCTGATAAAGAATATATCAGAGATGAATAGTTTGACGAGAAAAACTCAAAGAATATGAGTTCGTTTGAAGCACAGAACTAAACATACTTGACTCGTTAATAGGTTTCGGGTTGAGACGCAGAACTAAATAAATTAGCTGATTTCATTAAGGGTAATTTTGTAAAAAATACCTAAAAACAATGAAAATTATAAAAAAGTCTATTGTCAGAAATGCTTTATGTACGAAGCTCATTTAAAAAAAGAACCCTAAATAAAACCTAAAATGACTTGGAAAAAGAGTCATTGTATTAGGTTACAAAAGCTAGCATGGCGGAGTTCCCTTCCCTTAATGGCCTGAGTGTCTCCTTTAACCACTTTGGAGTACCCTGCGGGCAGCCACAACCCATCTCACATCCACCCTCGTTTCGTTGAGCTTCTCGTCTTTGTGTTTCCCAAAGGACTGGTTCATTACCAATACAATCCTAGCTTTGATCAACCTGCCTTGGCTGTTCTTGCTTTGGCAGTCCAAATGCTGCAACTGTTTCTATTCCATCCATTGTTTTTGCCACTGGCATTGATGACGATGTCCTAGCCAAATGCTTTAAAACTGATGGCGCTACCGTTCAGGAGATCAAGGCCGGTCTTGAAGCCAAGGCCAAGAATTATAGCACCATCTTATTCTTCAAGTGAAAAATAGCTATCATTCTAATAATCCATATCTTTATTTGGTTCTGCCTCCATGATGTTTTGTAGGCAAAGATAAGTTGAAGAAAACCAAATATTATGCAAAAACTAAGCTAAAAAATGTTGAACAAAGTGCAGTCAATTGTTTTTTCCTTGTGATGGGGAAAACTTTGGTCATTTGTCGCCTCATTAAGCATAATATTTTATTCATGATTAAATTGAACACAATATTATTACCTCCATTAATGAAGGTTGCAATGTCATCAAAGAAGTATTATTAATTAAATTCTCTCTCAAAAAAAAAAGATAAAGGACGGAAGTGCTCTATTAAAGATAATTTTAATTTGTACAATTGGTTTTATGTTTGTGATCTTAAACATAATATAATATCTTCTTCATAAGATTTTCAAGAAATTGAATTACTTAAATGAAGCATAATTTTTCCCTAAACAATTTTTTTTAAAAAAAAAAGAACCCTAAACAAAATTTACCATTATTCAAAATGAAATTTAGTTCACAATTTTAATTTTTTTTTCTTTGTGCTCCTATCCAAATGGGACATGAAATCGTTGATGAACTTTTGAATTATTGATCTCTTTATTTTTATCATTTTTCAATTATTTTTGGGTATTTATTTCTTACCTATTTGATTGATTTACATGAAAAGCACTTGATTCTCATTGTAAGTAAAAATTACTATTATTATTTCATTAAGAGAAAACAATTAGATCCCTATTTATGATTCTTTTGCAATTAAGCATTGCTTGGTAAATTTTCTTATAGTAATGAGTAATGACCTACCTCATTATTGGTAAGTCATCATGGACAAATTTTCGTAAATGTCCACTACTTTACTTTTTAGTTGTTGGACAGTAAGGTATTTACCACCATTAATAGAGACTGAATTCTCAAGGAAGAACTATTTTGACCAAGTCTCTGTCAGATGCTCTGTTAAGGACCCTGGTTGGCTTTCCAGGAAGTGTTACGGTAAGAGGATGGGACTTGCGCGAACGTAAGTGTAAGACAAGGGACCAAATATCATTGAATTTCATGGGGCTTCACTTGTTTCTTTTGAATAAATGAAATTCTAACTAATTCAAAATTGACCTTACGTGTTTGCTCCTAAATCAGTGACAGTGCAGAGCACTATTATTTCTCTTCATCCCCGAAATAGTTGCTCTAGTTTAGACGCACCACTAACAATAAAGAGCGTTCTGAGTTTATTTCTAGTTTTGTTTCCGATAGCACTGGTTTGTTACCAATACAATCCTAGCTCTGATCAACCTGCCATGGCTGTTTCTGCCTTTGGCACTGTAAAATGCTGGAACAGTCTGTATTCCATCCACTGTTTTTGCCACTAGCATTGATTATGAAGTCCTAGCCAAAGGCTTTAAAATTCATGTTACTACCATTCAGAAGATCAAGCCTGGTCATCATGTTTCGGTAGAAATAAAATCATATTAAGGCAGCAGCAGGGAATGCTTTTCATTTTCCAGTGCATCTTAATACAGCAAACAGAGATTTGCGCTTTATTCTATCAAAAGCTTATATCCATGAAAATTTAGAAAGAGAGAAAGGGAAGTCTGAATCTGTAAAAATTGACAGATTTGATCTTGCTTGAAGGATGAATTACTGTTTTTATGTTTTCATTGCTGTGTTAATAAATTACTATTTATATAAAATTATATTTATGGATCTCTACTTTATGTCAAGTTATATAAATTAAGGTGTGATTGAGTATTATCTACCTTTCATGTTTTTTAAAAACAAAATATTGATAATTAATGGTAAATTTTAAGTAGGAAATATTTCTAATGAATGCCCGTTGCAAAGTTGTAGTGACATTTATTGAAAAATTAATCTATTTTGGAGATGAGTAACTTCAATTTTATAGCTTTTCTTAATTAATTAAAATTGAAACATTTATGATAGTTTCACTTGATACATTTTGAGATAAATCAACACCTTTTATAATAATATAATGAAAAATATACCTACAGAAATGAAACAATCCATATTTGATAGTAAATAACAAAGCAAACAATCACGTATAACAAAAATATAAAAAATTCACATTATTTATGTTAACATATAGTCATTGTAGGTGGATTGACGAGATTTTAAGACAACTCTTTAATATTATCTCGTCGAAAAAGTAATACTTTTGATAAAAAATATAAATACGAAACCAAACCGAATTCGATGATAATTAGCAAGCGAACAATCTAATATAAAAAAACACATGAGAAATTACGTGGTTCGACTTAATAGCCTACATCCACGGTCGAAGGGTTAAAGAGATTTTACTATAATGCAGGAGGTTACAATAGCTGAAACACCCAAATTTAGCAAATTGTAAATCCTAGAATAGTATCCCAAAAGTCTTCTCCACATGTACATTCCGAAAGGACATTTGTATTTAGGTCCTCTTAACAGTTTGGGTTAATTAAGTAAAGGCCTAGAGACTGGAATTGAAGCCTTTGCTCAAAGACCTCCAAGAATCGCCAAGATGGAACCATTGACATTGATTTTTGAAAGAAGCAAAGGGGTTTTCCAACCAGCTTAGCTCTCCAGGCACTTCTCCCACTCACTCGAGCCACTACTTAGAAAATGTTGCTAGACTCCATTCACAGGTAACTAGTAAAAAAAAACCATTGTTATAAAGAAGCATTGACAAGATATGCCAAAAAATAAGAACAGAAACTAAAGAAACTTTAACATATAGAATCATGTATGCAATAGATAATGCTTTGAGAATACCTACATTTCAAAAATGGCTGGAAGGGAGTTGGCGAACAAGTCATTGGCACCTCTTCTTTTTCTATGGAAAACGAAAATCTTAAATGTTAGAGCAATGCAAAAATATTGAGGACTCTATACACAGCATATTTCTCATATATAATATAGCAATAAATAAAAAGCCAATTAACCTTGAATTCAAGATCGCTATACCAAAGGCTCACTTCTTAGGAAGAAAAGGTGAAAAAGTTGCATGCTGTGCAGTCATTGTTATCTAAAAAGAAACCAGAGGTCAAGTTGTTCAATTAGTTTCATCATTTAGTCTTTATTGAATTCAAATATTCAGAGCAAAATTCAACTCTCACATAGAATTGCCATCAAACTATAACATAGATAGTGATGATGCTGTTGAGAGTAAAGCTTCCGATCCATCGATTCTAGTACTCTACTTCACAATTGGGTTGGCAAGTTGAAATCTGTATGTACTCTCCCAAACTATCAGAAAAATTTCATAATCCCAATAAAGACATGCAAAAACAAGTATGAAGTCAGGTGTTAATAGATTCCTTATAAAAAGCAAATAAAATTGGTAAGACAAACCGAATAAGTGGTAAATTTTACCATTAGAAATTTCTCTTGGTTTCAATTCAACAACTGTCTGCTCTGGAAGGAAATTAATGCTTTCACAATAAGTATGCTATCTGTACACAGTATAGGCAAATCAGTATATCGACTTGAATTACATGTATCGAACAAAGTACAAATCATTCAAATCCAAGAAGAAAAAAAAAAGAAAGGAATTATCAGATAAAGGGAGAAAATATAAACAGAGGTGAAGAAAAATATGGTTACCTATATTGTATGATCATCATTGAATCTGTTCGCCATCAATATAAATAGTCAGGATGAAAGCAATGTGAGGCCACTGGATTCTGGTCTCCTTTTTACATCTTTCCCGCAGTTGGGAACGTTCTTTGATTGACAATTCTTTGATCCTTTGCAGCACCCAAATGTAGCAAACAGTAAATCCCAGAACAGTACCCCAAAAGTCTTCTCCATATATATTGGAAAGAACATTTGTATATAGGTCCCCTTAACAGTTTGGATTAATTAAGTAGAGGCCTATAGACCAGAATTGAAACCACTGTTTCAAGACCTCCAAGAATGGCCAATATGGAACTATTGACATTGATTTGGAAAGAAGCAAAGGGGTTTTCCAACCTGCTCAGCTCCAGACTATTCTCCCAATCACTCAAGCCACTACTTAGCAAGTGTTTTTTGCCTTCATTCACAGATAACTAGTCTAAAAATCCATTGTTATAAGCAAGCATTGAGGAACAAAATATGCAAAAAATCAAGAACAAGAACTAAAGAAACTATAATATATAGTCATCACTTTTGCAATAGATATGCTTCAAGAATATACCTGCATTTCAAGAATCCGTCAAAAGGTAGTTGGTGAGCAAGTCATGACACCTCTTATTTTTCTATGGAAAATGAAAATCTTATAACGTTATAGCAGCAAAAAATATTCAACATTCTACACACAGTAAATTATAAGAGCAATAAGTGATAAGCTAATTTACCTTAAATTCAAGTTTTTTAGACCAAGGCTCAAGTCTTGGGAAGGCAATGTGAAAGAGTTGCATGCTGTGCAATCGTTGTAATCTAAAAGGACACCAAAGGTTAAGTTGTTAAATTATTTTCATGAGCTAGCCTTTATTGAATTCAAATACTCAAAGTAAATTTAACTCTCACATAGAATTGCCATCAAACTGTAACATAGATTGTGATGACGCTATTGAGAGTAAAGCTTCCAATCCATGGATTGTAGTACTCTTCTTCACAATGGCATTGGTAAGTTGAAAACAATATGTACTCTCTCAATCTATCAGAAAAAGTCCATAATCCCAATAAAGACATGCAGAAAGAAGTAAGAAGTTGGGTGTTAATGGATTCCTTATAGAAAGTAAACGAAATTGGTAAAACAAACCAAATAAATGGTAAATTTTACCAATAGAAATTTCTCTTGGTTTCAATTTAACAACAGTCTGCTTTAGAAGGAAATTAGCAAGATAAAATCATCCTGCTTCAAACAATGAAAAAATGTCATCATCCCATTATAAACACGTACAAAAAAGAAAGAACCAATGTTAATATATTCTTTACAAAAGCAAGTGCCTACATCAAGAAGAAGAGGCAGAAACATTACCTATAGCAATATCTCCTCATCACGACAAACACAGCAGGAAATGTACAAGCAGACTTTCATATTAGTTTATATTATTACTAGCTTTCAGCTCAGGAGTCTTGACTGGATATAGGCCCTCTAACGAACTTGTAGTTGCAAATTTTCAGGGATACTCACTCTCACATCTCAGCTTATTTCACCAGTGATTCAATTATTTAGAATCTCTGCAATAGAAGCAATTTGTCTTGAGATCCATTTCCATTTAATTTTGGTTTTGCTTCTGAAAAGATATGACACAAACATCCAATGTTGCCTCATTGTATAAGAGATGATTTTGCATTGATCAATGCACAAAAACAGGGGAGGTGAAACAACTGACAATAATCTGTCCATAACTCCATTTTATGCTTATGTTTTTTTCTTTTTTTTGAAAAGTTTTGATTTTATTGATATTATCATATCAAAAGTCTATGACCTAATCAGTTAAAGACTCTTTTTGGCATTCTAACTCTACTGATAAAATAACTGAACAATTACATCAACACTGCACAGAAAGTTTTTGACAACTTTTTACAGAAAACCCAAACTTTTGGTCAACCTAAACACAGATTAACATCATTGAAATAGGTGAAAAGAGACATTTAGATATAACAAAGTGAAAAGTCAAAATAATTTGGTAACTGAGTACATTCATACTGCTGTAATTTTTTTAAATTTGTCTATATAAGAGTATAAAATTTAATGCTTTGACTATAAATATGCTATCTACACAAGGGTTCCATCACAAGCTAGTGAGATCCTAAATGCTTCAAATTTAGGATTATAATTGAAGAATGAGAGATTGAAACAAGGGAAAAGTTTCCAATTGCAGTCAAATACTGGCAAAGTTTTGATATCAAGTTTTGGTCACATTTCATATTAGTAATATTTAACTTAACAAAAATAAAATTCAAAGTAAGAAAGAGAAAACAAATCAATATTGTTAGTCCACTTAGAAAGAAGTAGCAGAGAATGGATTAAATCCACTTTTGCATAGTCGACTTGGATTACATGCATACAACAAATTACAAATCATCCAAATCCAGGAATAAAAAAAAAAAGAATTATCAAGTAAAGGGAGAAAATATAAATAGAGGTGAAGAAAAATGTGGTTACCTATATTGTATGATCATCATTGAATCTGTCGCCCATCAATTGTAATAGAAGGGACGCGAGCAATGCGAGGCCACAGGATTCCGGTCTCCTTTGCACATCTTTTCAATAATTGGGGACATTCACTGATTGACAATACTCGTAAAGAGGTAAGGGCGTCCATCCTTTCTGGCTACTCTTGTAATTCAGGGCACTTACAAATCTAAAGTGTTATGAGGGAAGTAATCTTGTAAGGTATGTGATTCAGCAAATCCTTCAGATTAGGCAATTTTGAACATTCAATTCTTCTAAAGCGGAAAAGCCATGCCTCGTTCTCCAGGAGCTTAAATCAGAGCACACCCGCATTAGAAGTGCTTTGAGAGCATGTGTGGAAGAACTCAGATTAGGGAAATATTCAACCATCGATTGTTCTAAACAGGTAAGGCTTTGCATCCCTTCTTGCAAGTACGGTGATTGAAAGCACTTGCACATATAAAGGACTTTGAAGGAAGTGAGATTGAGTATCCAGTTTGGCAAAGCCCTCAAATTATGGCAGTAAACATATAATTCTTCTAAAGATGTAAGCCGAGTCATCCCTTCTGGCATGTACTGTAATTCAAGGCACTTCCAAATTTCAAGTGTTTTAAGGGAAGTGAGATTGAGTATCCAGTCTGGCTAAGCCCTCAGATTAGGGTAATTGCCTACTGACAATGCTTTCAAGGTAGTAGCAATTCCAATATAAGGCAGTACGGCAGCAGGAACTCTTCTGGCAGAACTTTTAAATCCTTAATGTCTTTCAGACTCAGACGCCCCAAAAGTCTTCTCCGTATGCACATTATGAAAGAACCTTTGTATTTAAGTCCTCTTCAACAGTTTGGGTTAAGTAAATGCCTAAAGAATAGAATTGAAGCCACTGCTCAAACACCTCCAAGAATGGCCAAGATGGAGCCATTCGCATTGATTTTGAAAGAAGCAAAGGGGTTTTCCAACCAGCTTTGCTCTCCAGGCACTTCTCCCAACCACTCGAGCCACTACTTAGCAAGCGTTGGTTGACTCCATTCACAGCTAACTAGTCAAAAAAACCGTTGCTATGAAGAAGCATTGAGGATAAAGATATGCCAAAAAATAAGAACAAAAAACTAAAGAAACTTTAACATATAGAATCATGTATGCAATAGATAATGCTTTGAGAATACCTGCATTTCAAAAATGGCCAGAAGGGAGTTGGCGGGCAAGTCATTGGCATCTCTTCTTTTAATATGGAAAACGAAATACTTAAATGTTAGAGCAATGCAAAAATATTGAGGATTCTATACACAGAACATTCCTTATATATATAATATAGCAGCAAATAAAAAGCCAATTAACCTTGAATTCAAGATCGTTAGATCAAGGCTCACTTTTTGATCAGAGAAGGTGAAAGAGTTGCATGTTGTGCAATCTTTGTTACCTAAAAAAGAAACCAGAGGTCAAGCTGTTCAATTATTTTCATCTGTTAGCCTTTATTGAATTTAAATACTCAAAGCAAAATTTAACCCTCACATAGATAGTGATGATGCTGTTGAGAGTAAAATTTAACTCTACTTCACAATGGCATTGGCAAGTTGAAATCTGTATGTACTTTCTCAAACAATCAGAAAAAGTCCATAATCCTAATAAAGACATGCAAAAAGAAGTATGAAGTTAGGTGTTAATGGATTCCTAATAGAAAGCAAATGAAATTAGTAAGACAAACTGAATAAGTGGTAAACTTTACCAATAGATATTTCTCTTGGTTTCAATTCAACAACTGTCTGCCCTGGAAGGAAATTAGCAAGATGAAATCGTCCTGCTTCAAACAATGAAAAAATGTCATCATCCCATTATAAACACAAACAAAAAGAAAGAACTGATGTTAATATATTCTTTACAAAAACAAGTGCCTACATCAAGTAGACGAGGCAGAAATATTACCTATAGCAATATCTCCTCATCGTAACAAATACAGCAGGAACAGTACAAGCAGACATTCACATTAGTCTCTTTTATTACTAGCTTTCAGCTCAGGAGTCTTGATTGTACAGCAGGAACTGTACAAGAAATAATGTTAACATATTCCTTACAAAAGCAAGTGCCTATAAAATCTCAGCTTATTTCACCAGGGTTCACATTAAATTTTGGTTTTGCTTCAGTAAAGATATGACACAAACATCCAATGTTGCCTCATTGTATAAGAGATGATTTTCCATTGATCAATGCATAAAAACAGGGGAAGTGAAACAACTGACAATAATCTGTCCATAACCCCATTTTATGCTTATGTTTTTTTTTTTTTTGGAAAAGTTTTGATTTTATTGATATTATCAGATCAAAAGTCTATGATCTAATCAGTTAAAGACTCTTTTTGGCATTCTAAAAACACAGATTAACATCATTGAAAAAGGTGAAAAGAGAAATTTAGATATAACAAAGTGAAAAATCAGAAAAATTTGATAACTTGAGTACATTCATAGTACAGTAATTTCTTTAATTTTGTCTATATAAAAGTATAAAATTTAATGCTTTGACTATAAATATGCTTTTCTGTACAAGGGTTCCAGCTAGAGCTAGTGAGATCCTAAATGCTTAGGATTATAATTGAGGAATGAGAGATTGAAACAAGGAAAAAGTTCCCAATTGCATTGAAATACTGGCAGAGTTTTGACATCAAGTTTTGGTCACATTTCATATTAGTAATATTTAACTTAGCAAAAATAAAATTCAAAGTAAGAAAAGAAAAAAAAAACATTATTGTTAGCAGAGTCTGGATTAAATCTGCTTTTGCATAGTCAACTCAGATTACATGCATAGACCAAATTACGAAGTATCCAAATCCAGCAAGAAAAAAAAAGAAGAATTATCAAGTAAAGGGAGAAAATATAAATAGAGGTGAAAAATATATGGTTACCTATATTGTATGATGATCATTGAATCTGTCGCCCATCAATTATAATAGATGGGATGTGAGCAATGCGAGGCCACAGTTCTCCGATCTCCTTTTCACATTTTGCCGACAAATGAGGACATTCACTGATTGACAATACTTGTAAAGAAGAGGTAAGGTCATCCATCTTTTCTGGCAAGTCTTGTAATTCAGGGCACTTACAAATCTTAAGTGTTTCGAGGGAAGTCATCTCCTCATGTATGTGATACAGCAAATCCTCCATATTAGGGCAATTTTGAAGAGTCAATTCTTCTATAGAGGACCAGGAATGATCCACGGATCTTAAATCTAAATCAGGGCACCCCCAAATTAGAAGTGCTTTGAGAGAATGGTTGGAAGAACTCCGATTAGGGCAACATAAAACCATCAATCCTTCTAAAGAGGTGAGGCTTTGCATCCTTTCTTGCAAGTGCGGTGGTTGAAGGCACTCGCATATATAAAGGTGCTTGAGGGAAGTGAGATTGAGTATCCAGTCTGGCAACGGCCCCAAATTATGGCAGTAAACAAATAATTCTTGTAAAGATGTAAGCCGAGGCGTCCCTTCTGGCATGCACCGTAATTCATGGCACTCTAAAATGTCAAGTGTTTTAAGGGAAGTGAGATTGAGTATCCAGTCTGGCAAAGCCCCCAATTTATGACACTTCCCAACATGTAATTCTTCTAAAGATGAAAGCTGACACGTCCCTTCCGGAATGGACTGAAATTCAAGGCAATCCTCAATATAAAGTGTTTTAAGGGAAGTGAGATTGAGTATCCAGTCTGGCAAAGCCCCCAAATTATCACAATTCCAAACATGTAATTCTTCTAAAGATGAAAGCTGACACGTCCCTTCCTGAATGGACTGAAATTCAAGGCAATCCCCAATATAAAGTGTTTTAAGGGAAGTGAGATTGAGTATCCAGTCTGGCAAAGCCCCCAAATTATCACAATTCCAAACACGTAATTTTTCTAAAGATGAAAGCTGACACGTCCCTTCCGGAATGGACTGAAATTCAAGGCAATCCCCAATATAAAGTGTTTTAAGGGAAGTGAGATTGAGTATCCAGTCTGGCAAAGCCCTCAATTTATGACACTCCCGAACATCTAATTCTTCTAAAGATGAAAGCTGACACGTCCCTTCCGGAATGGACTGAAATTCAAGGCACCCCCAAATTTGAAGACTTCTAAGGGAAGTGAGATTTTGTAGGAACTCTTCTGGCAGAGCTTCTAAATCCTTCATCTTAGTAAGAATCAGAAGCTTCAAATTGGAGAGAGGAAGGGTAGTTGAAGAATAAGAATGATAAGTGCTCCCTGATGATGATGATGATGCTTCTTCTGATGTCATGCTAGCCTCGATCATCTTCATCTTCAATGTTTGTTGAAAAGGCCTTGTACTAGTATTGCTCAACCTCAAATCTTGGTCGAGAGATGGAAACAGCGGCATGCAGGTTAAGTTTGGGGCATCCCGGACAGATAACTTGGAAAGGCAAGGAAAGCAAGGCAGCTCAGTGATTGATCCTTGGTTCTCATTATTTGTCCTCCACCATCCTTTGAGATTGGGACAGCCCCAGATCCTAAGTTCCTTAAGCGACGAGAAGAATGGTTCTGACGTGGAACAAGGCAAGGGGAAAGAATCTGCCACGTATTCTAACAATTTGAACCCCGAAAGAACAAGAGACTCTAGAGATGAAAGATGATCCAAGGGTGGCAGGTGTTCTAAAACATTGGAATACTCAAGAGAAAGAGATTTAAGAGATGAAAGACGATCCAAGGGTGGCAGACGTCGGCAATTGTAAAATTGGTTTATTTCAAGATGGACTAAATTAGTCAATGAAGATAGCCAACTCGAAAACTCTGCTCCTCCATAACCGGATACCTGCAACCATTTCAAATTCGGGTGAGGCTCAAGATTATTTAACAATGACTCATCCTTTCCACTGACCACTCTTTCTGAAGAGTTCCAGCGTAATCGTAAGGACTGAAGTCGTTTTTTTTCCTTTAACGCCGCATTAGATTCTAACTCCACATTCCCCACCTTTTCTAAGGGTTCAATTGTTAAGCTGTTTCCAAGGTCATTTAGGTCCCTTAACTCATTCAACGTTGCTGCAGTTGAGAGACTTTCTTCAACACTGCTCAGAATAAATCTACCCAATCTTTGTAACGAAGTCAATTCCCCTAACCCTTTGGGTAAGTACGTTAGGGCAAGGCAATCATCAATGTTGAGATATTCCAAACTAATCAAGTGTTGTATGTCCCTTGGTAACTCTTTAAGACTGATGCAATGATGGAGTAACAGAGTTTGCAAATGGTGCAATTTGGTTATTGCATCTGGAAGCACTATCATATGGAAATTATTAGAAAGATCAAGATATCTCAAGTGCTTCAATTCACCAATTGAATCTGACAAAATACGAGTGCTCATCCAATTCAAATTTAACATTCGTAAACAATTGAAGCTCAAAAAATTTACATTTTGAATAAAGGAATCCCTACTAAAGTATTTTGGAAAAAACATAGTCCTCATCTTTTTTGTTTCCAACAAAGTCAACACAACTCCTTTGAAATATTTTTCTAATGACACATGTCGAACTCCTTTTGAAATTCTTTCTTTTTCATCTTTCATCTGATGAAAATGACGACCTTTTAATGATAATGCAAGATCATGGACAAGGTCATGCATTTTACAACAGATGATATTCCCATACATATCTTTCTCCTCCTCTTGAAAAAATGATCTTGACAGCAAATCATTAAAGTATTCATCACCAATGTCTTGTACATTCTCATTTTCCATTAATTGAATGTAACCTTGAGCTCGCCATGATCGGATCAACTCGTCTTTAGATATCATGAAGTCTTTTGGGAAAAGTGAACAAAAAACAAAACATTGTTTTAAATGTCTTGGTAAGTGAATGTAACTCAATTGTAACACTGGAAAAATACTATCATCTTTTTCAAGTAATTTCCAGATTCCATTTTCTTGGACAGAAGACCAATGATTTTTATTAGGCTTTTGTCTCATCAAACCTCCCAAACATTTGAGAGCAAGAGGAACTCCTTTGCATTTTCGTGCAACATCTTCTCCAATTACTCTAAGGTCTGTATCGACTTGACCTTGTCCTTGAAATGCCACCTGGTTAAACAAAGCCCAAGATTGATCCTCACTGAGACCTTTTAAAAGGTAAGGATCTTGCACCCCCATAGTAGATGAAACTGTCTTATTACGAGTCGTCACAAGAATTTTGCTTCCGGAAGCACCAAACACTAGATACTGTGAAAATTTATCCCACTCTAAATTATTTTCGTTCCACACATCATCTAACACAAGTAAATATTTCTCCCCTTTTAATTTTTCTTGAAGCTTGTCTATGTAAATATCTAGACACAAGTCATCCACTTTCTTACGTTCAAGAGACTCCAAGATTTTTTTAAAAATAGTACCAACATTAAATTCTTCAGAAACACACACCCATATCCGTCTCTGAAAATAACTGTCTACTTCTGCATCATTATACACCAACTGGGCGAGCGAGGTCTTTCCCAAACCTCCAAACCCAACAATGGCAACAATGGGGATGATGTCACCATGATGATCATTTTGCTTCTTCAACAATGATTCTATAATAAGCTCTTTATCTTTCTCTCTCCCTATTATTAATTCCGATCTCACCTTTGAGGCAGTCTCCCTGTAAATATACTTAGCTTTCTTATCCGGTTCTACAACTCTCTCCCTCAAGTCAAACTTAGAAATATCTGCTGCAATCGAGTCAAGCCTCTCTCTAATAACCTTAATTCTAGGACCCATCTTACAACCAAACGCTATAGGGTTCGAGGATGAAAAAAACTTGCGCACCTGTCTCCGATCAAGCACCTTCTGGCGCAGGATTGCATAGTCGAATTTGTCCAGTAGGTCGTCTGCATCATATACAACGTCTTCCAGTCGACTTATACAGTTCTTCATGGCAGGGCTGCTCTCCTGCTTCTCCTCAGCATCAAGAAGGACAGCCTTGATGGTGCTGAGAGTCCCTTTAAGCTTCTCTAGCTCCTTTTTCCACCCGAAAATCAAGCCAAGATCTTGCCCAGCATTCAACCCCAACTTGGACAAGATGTTGCTGACCGCCCCATATAAAATTGATTCCGCCATGGATCTACCAATTGGTTGAAATGAATCTAAATCAGATAACAGTGAAATGCAAGCAATGTAACACGATAATGAAAGAAACAGTGAAATTTATTTAACAAGAATTACTGTATGCAACAAGTAATATTATAATATCTAAACTCCAAAATCTTAAATTATGAAAACAAAATAAGTTTTCATATCTGTAGCATGTTTGAATAAATCAACATAAGTTTAAAATAAAATAAAAATATATATAATATTCTAAATAATGAAATGGATCTTTTTAGTTTTAATATAATTTTACCATTTATTTACTCTTTCACCTTTGTCATTTACTCATTTTTAATTAATTATGATTTTACTTTTCTGTCATTTATTTCTCACTTAACTTATTAAGAAATAAAAAAAATAGTTGTAAAAAAAAGTAAAAAATTAAAAACAAAAGAAACGATGAAAGGAAGCTTAAGAATATTTTTTAAAATTTTTGGTACGAACGTGCAATGCAAAATGCAAAGGTGTGTGTTCATAATTAATCTTATACGTGGAAATGTAGGTACTGGAAGATGTACTTGGGATTGTTCATAATTAAAAAGTAATATTAATATCTCAAACTCCAAAATCTTAAATTATTAAAACATGTTGTATGTTCTAATTAACGATCACTTGAAACCTCCATAAAATAAAAGTCTGCTTGATTTTAATTTTAACTAGTAAAAAGTTTTACAAAGAGAAAAACAATTACAAAATGTTTGCAAAGTACCTTGATGAAAATGTGGATCACAAGAGAATGGATTGTTGACCGATCAACTTGAAAATTGAAAATACTGCAGATGTAAAACTTTTTGTCACTAATCCTGTATACATTAATTAAAAATATTTTTTCATATTAAAGTACAAGCATAGTATCATCATTCTATAAAATGCTTTCCCAAAATATTCATAAATGTTGGTAAAAAAGTAGAAAAGATATGAAAAGTTATAATAAATTAAAAAATTTTGAATGAAATTTCAACATATGCTTATTGATATATTTTTGCACATTTTAAAGTCATAATATTAAAACTATTTCATACTAAAATGCTACACATAGTATATTAATAAATATTCATATGATTAAGAATTAAAGAAGTAAAGTGGAAATTAATTAATTTTATTTGTCAACTTAAAAAATAAGAAGTCAAATTCATAAATGATAAGAGAAATAGAGCATATAAAAAAAATTAAAAATGGAGAATACAATATGTTTAATTGAAGTTTACCTCAATTGAAATGGAATTACTTCACCAACTCCGGAGATCGTAAAACCAAAATTAAAGAAAGGAAAAGTAGCTAACAAGGATCAAACAAAAGTAATTTAAGAGATCAACTGTTTTTTTTTTTTTTTTGCAGAGTTAAAAAAGAGAGATGCTTTTCTTTTTGGAGTTAAAAGAAAAGTGGGAAAATGAAGGAAGATAAAATGGAAGGGTAGGACTTGTTGAGTAAAAAGAAGAGCAAATCATGCAGAAATCAAACAAAGTCTTGGGATAGTGCAGATGATAGAAGAAGATGCTTAAACGGGAACTGTATGAGGGTGAAGCAATAAGAATAGGTATAGAAAATTATTAAACTTTGGTGATTCTGTATCAGATGTTCGGCTTGTGTTTCCAGGAAGTGCTGTGGAAAGAGGATGGGACTTGCTTGGATGTCAGTTTGTAGGAAACTTTCGAAAACGAATCGCCCTTTTCCCACGTCTTTTTCTTCTTCCCCATAGAACACGTGACAGTGGGTCCACACTTTGAAAATTGTCAGCACCAAAACACTGCTTTTCGGCCTTTTTCCACCAGTGGGACACTGAATCATGAGCACTTTTGAATTATTGATTCATTTCTCAGTCTCGTTTTTTACTGTCACTTTCTTTCATTCAAATAACAATGATCCAAACGTCTTTTTGCTCCATGACTCTTACTTGAAAGAATTAAGCCTAATACAAAAATCGAATTAAATCTAATAGAATAAAGGACAATCTAACTAATGAATATAAAATTAACTTCATATTTTAATTAATTAATTTTATTCTCTTTCCTTTGATTGAGTCCCAGCTACAATAGGACGAGAGCCGGTATAGGTAATTAATAAACTTTGACTGATTCTCTCTCACATGTTCTGTTTAAGGACCCTGCTTGGCTTTCCAGGAAGTGTTATGGCAAGAGGATGGGACTTGCCAGGAAACTCAACACGATGTTACTGACTGCCCCGTATGGAATTACTTCCGCCATGGATCTACAACTTGGTTGACATGAATCTAAAGCAGATAACACGGAAATGCAAGCACACTTAACGTGGCAATCAAAGACTTAAGTCTATGAAGATAAATGCGGATAATATAGATAAATTAATTTCGTTTTGTTTTTATTGTTTATGAAATCTCTGGACATCGCAAGTAAAGAAGTACACATGTGCACAAAGCAAACCTAACACGGTTCAATTGAAAAAGAGTTGAATTATTGGGTCTGTCACCACTGACAGGACAGCTTAGGGACAGACTTTGAATGAATGTAGTTGAAAGAGTTAATAAGAGAGGGGCCATGGCAGTGGCATGCTCAGTTCCGGGGCTCCCCTTTTCTCTTGCTGTCCAAACAACAGCCTTATATCTACTTGAATTATCAATGCAAACAGGTTCTTCTGATCATAAACAAGAAGTAGAAAAATGCAGGACCACCCTCCTCTGGCTTCTTTAGCTAATTCAAAAGCACATTTGATGGTGGTGATAATTACAACAGTCCAAGGTATTATCTAAAGGGAAAAAGAATAGTTAAAATATATAAAACCTAAAATGACTTGGAAAAGAGTCATAGTATTAGGTTACAAAAGCTAGCATGGTGGAGTCCCCTGCCCTCAATGGCCATAGTGTCTCCTTTGCCACTTTGGAGTACCCTGCAGCAGGCACCCTCAACCCACCTTACATCCACCCTCGTTCTGCTGAGCTTCAAATGAAAAAGTAGGGTTAAGGGTAACATGTGCACAAAGAAAAAGTTAGTTGGTTCAATTGAAGCAGAGTTGAATTATTGGGTCTGTCACCACTGACATGACTGCAAAGTTTGGTCTGAAGTCTGAATCCAGACCTCTCTTCCGGCTCTAATGACTGCACACATCACGTTGCATTCAGCTTTCCCTTGCCGACAATTACTTTGAGTTTGAGTTTGAGTTTATTTCAAAATTAATACTAATATTTTTACTAAGATTGTACCCTCTCTATTCATGAGTGATTTGATTTTAGAGAGAAAGTTCTCAGCCAGTTTGTTTACCTAGTTCCTTGCTTATATATCATTCGAGAACCTGAGCTTTTATTGATTTATTTATTTATTTTTTCATTACTATGATAAATTTAACTTGCCTTCATTCCTTCCATAACCTTTTGATGTTTGCAATTCTCATCATCGTTTGACCAATTACTATTACACCATAATTAAAATGATTATGCATGAGAGATTTAAAAAAATTCAATAATTATTTCATTTTATTTGACAATTATTTTCTTTTCATAGCAATTGGAATCCAAAATCACTCGAAGTAGAATATAGTTTAATGGCTATCTAGAATAAAATTTACTAGGATAAATAAAACTAAAATTAAATTTTGATTTATCTTTGTTTAACACGTTTTTTCTAAATATATAATAATGAAAGATTTAGTGGATTGGCTTGATGAGCATGTTTAAATAAAACATTTATGAGTAAAATATCCTTACTCTTTAACTTTTAACTATAATTTTACATGAATTTATTAGTTTTGAAATAGATAGTCCGTTTCAAACAATATCTTTTATGTGACATATAAATTCAGTCGTTAGTCAAATTTTTAATATTTTCGTTAAGTTGATGACGTGACAATATTAAAAGAATAATTTGACGATTCATTAGTTTGAAGGTAAAATAATCTCACATTCTTAAGTTTTAGTTGAAATTTTAAACGATATTTATTAGTTTTCGAAATGAATACTCTATTTCAAAAATATAAATACAGTTAATAGAGATTAAAAAAATTAAAATATTTTTTTAATTAATTTAAAAAATTATTATTATATTTTAAAAAAATTAAAAAAAAGAGCACACTTTTGAAGAAGTGTTATGAAAAGAGGATGGGACTTGCCAGGATGCTAGTGTGTAGGAAACTTTTGAAAATAAATCCCCCTTTCCCTTCTTCCTCAAACAACATGTGATTGTGGGTCCACACTTTGAAAATCATGAACACTTTTAAATTGTTGGTTTATTTCTTTTATTCAAATAATAATAAATCCGTATATCTTTTGCTTTATGGCTCTTATTTGAACGAATTAAGCTTAATGCGGAAATCGAATTTACCAAACTAAAAGGGAGATTCTTGAAATTTTTTTAGATATTTTTTATTCATGATTAAATTGAATATAATGCCAACATTAATGGAGAGTGTATTATCATTGAAGAAGTATTTTTACTTAATTCTCTCTCTACAAAAAATAATGACAGATATGTTCTGTTAAAGGAAATTCTAATTAATGAATGGAAAATTGATTTCATATTTGTGATCCAAAACAAATAATATAAAATTTACCATTATTCAAAAGGTAATTATTTTTTTTCTTTGTGCTCCTATGCAATGGGATATGAAATCATTGATGCACTTTTTATTTATTAATTTTTTATCATTTTTCACCTATTTTAAAGTATTAATTTTTTATTTACTTGATTGGTTTACATGAAAAACACTTGACAATCTTCGAAAATAAAAACTATTATTATTATTTTGTAAATGTACATAAGAGTAAACACTTGATTATCCCTATTTATGATTCTACTATAATTAAGTATTACTTGGTAAATTCTCTTCTTATAATAAGTAATGACCTATTTTAAAAAGCTTTTTTCAGTAATTGATGTGATCCCTCTATTATTGTCCTTCATATTTTTGTCATTTTGCAATTGTTTTTCCTTTTGAGGTCCATTTACCATAGTATAGGGAGGTTCCTGGAACTTTCTCACATATTGTTGTCCTTTTACTAGTGAGACATGGCATCGTAAGCGCTTCTGAATTAATGGTTTTCTAGCAATGACCAATGACTTCATTGTTGCCTAGCTAAATCATCATGGGCAAATTTTAGTAAACAAAAAAAAAAAAAAATTCTTCTGCTTATATATCATTCTACTCATTCTTTTAACTCTTCTTCATCAATTGGCTGCTTAGTTAAAAAGATTATAACGATCAATCCATCTTTAGTTATTATGACTGAAATAAGTCTTTTGCCTTATCAAAGCTAAAGACTTGAATCAGAATTATGAATTAATATCATCATTAATTTAGGACAAATTTATTTTTCAAAGAAAGAAAAACTTTTTCCTTTATACTTGTTCGTTGAGGTGGTAGCCTTGGAGTAGTAATGGCTTCTCCCAATAATTACTAGTCCATGGTTGTGATCAGGGTTAATTAATCCAAGAACCTTAAATTCAAGATTCTAATTATCCAAATATCTTTTGCTTTATAGAATTATTGGCCTCACTTTTTTATTTCTTGTTTTATTAGAAACTATTATTTAAAAAATAATAAAATCTCACTCCAAAATCTTAAAATATTAAAACACGATAACTGTGTTGATGAGTATTAAATTATAAATTTTAGATATAATAAAAGGTGATTATTAATGGGAGATAGATAATTACATCCATCATCTCTAGGGGAAATTTTAATTAAAAAAATGGCCAACATTAAGAAAAGCTAAGCCAAAAAATATTTAAGAAAGTTTTGTCAATTGTTTTTTTCTTGCGATGGGAAAACTTTGGTCATTTGTTGTCTAATTGATTATCTTTGCTTCAAAGTTAACAAAAAAGTATCAATATGAAATTAGGGTTTTTTTATTCTTGCCTTAGAAAAATTAAGTCTAATGCGGAAGCCAACTTTATTAAAAGTAAAAAGGAGATTTTTGAAACTTTCTCAAAGTTTTCTTTTCAAAAACTAAAATTGAAAAGTCTGCGATAACAAAATCACAAACCGTATCATGCATTCTTATAGAATTTTCTTGAACACTTTCCAATAACAAATCAAATTTTTGAGGTTTCATAATTTTAGACCAATTTCCCCCCCTTAAGTCTTCAATTACATTAATATAAAAAAAATCCCTAACCAATTCTGCATATAGTCAACAACTCAATTTTAATATTATAATCTTCTAGAAAAAAAAACAAAAAAAAATGACTGAATATTGTCTTCTTTCAATTAATCATAACTAAGAAAAAACTTCCATAAAGCTATTTTATATTAAGAAGGAACTATTACAACTAATTATTAAGGACCATAAAATACTGCAAATATCTGTCAAGCTAAGATCAAAGAATAACTTAATTTGAAAATAGGAAATATGAGTCAATGCATCTAAACTTGCAAATATCTACTCAAATGTAAAACCAAGACAAATAAAGCACAAAAGATAAATTACCGACAGAAACTATCGACAAAAACCAATCAACACCAACCAGTCATGCTATCGAAAAACATGAACTTAGTTGTATTATTATATATGTGAACAAGATAGCTTTTCCATGACAATAAATTCAAGTGTATCTATCGGTCTCATTATTTGATTAAGAGGGTAAACGAAAATGAATCCTCCTTCTCCACCTCCTCTAATTTTTCCCCAAAGAACATGTGATAGTGGGTCCACACTTTGAAAATTGTATGTAAATGATGTTGTTTTTACCTTATTCCCAATCTCATTTGCGTTGCACTCTGGTTATCGATATAAATGCCACCCAAACAGTGCTTATCTCTCTTATTTACTAGTGGAACACAGAATCATGAGCATTTTTGAATTATTGATTTATTGTTAAGTCTTTTTTTATTGTTGTTTTCTTTTATTCAAATAATAATGTACCCAAACATCTTTTGCTCTATGACTTTTATCTTGAAAGAATTAAGTCTAATGCAGAAGTAGAATGTATCAAAGTGAAAAGGAGATTTTTGAAATTTTTTTAGATATATTTGATTCATGGTTAAATTGAACACAATATTCATGCCACTATTAATGGAGAGTGTATTGCCGTTGAAAAAGTATTTTTGACTAATTCTCTCTCCAAAAAAACTAATGACGAATATTTTCTATTAAAGGAAATTCTAACTAATTAATGTAAACATAATAATGTCTTCTCTATAAAATCTCAAGAAATTGAATTACTTTAATTAATGAAGCATACATTTCCCCTAAATAAAATTTACCATTGTTCAAAAAGACAATTATTTTTTTTCTTTGTGCTCCCACGCAATGGGACATGAAACTATTTATGCACTTTTAAATTATTAATCCCTTTTCTTAATCATTTTTCAATTACTTTTTAGTATTTATTTTTGGCCGACTTGATAGGTTTACATGGAAAACAGACAATATTTGAAAGTAAAAACTGCTATTATTATTTAGTAAATGTCTTTATACTTGGTTATCCCTACTTATTTATGATTCTACTATAATTAAGCATTACTTGGTACATTCTTTTCTGATAATTGAGCAATCTCCTACGTTTAAAAGCTTTTTTAAGTAATTGATGTGATCCCTCTATTATTGTCCTTTACATTTTTGTCATTTTCCAATCAATTTTTCCCTTTAGGTCCATTTATTTCTTGGTTCAACGGCTTTATGGGTGCAAGGAGATTCCCAGAGCTTTCCCACAGATTGTTGTCGCTTTACTACTAGTCAGACATGGAAGCGTGAGAACTTTTGAATAAATGGTTTTTTAGCAGTGACCAATGACTTACTTTAAAGTTAACAAAAAAGTATCAATATGAAATCATGACTTTTTTGGTTCTTGCTTTAAAAGAATTAAGTCTAATGTGGAAGTCAACTTTATTAAAGTAAAAAGGAGATTTTCGAAACTTTCTCTGAATTTTCTTTTCAAAAACTAAATTTAGGAAGCATGCAATAACAAAATCACAAATCACATCATACATTCTTACAGAATTTTCATAAACACTTTTCAATAACAAACTAAAATTTTAGAGTTTTCATAGTGTTAAACCAATTTCCCTCCTTAAGTCTTCAATTAAGTTAATATAAAAAAAACCCTAACTAATTTTGCAAATAATCAGCAACGAAATATTAGTATTATAATCTTCTAAAAAAAAAACACAACAAGAAAAATGACCGAATATTATCTTTCTTCAAATAATCATAATTAAGAAAAAACTTCCATAAAGCTATTTTTTATTAAGAAAAAACTACTACAACTAATCATTACGGACCAGAAAATACTGCAAATGGGGAAATACAAATATCTGTCAAGCTAAGATCAAAAGAATAACTTAATTTGAAAACAGGAAATATGTGCCAATGTATCTAAACTTGCAAATATCTAATCAATGTAAAACCAAGACAAATAAAGCACAAAAGGTAAATTACCGACATAAACTATCAATGGAAACCAATCAATTTTGACCAATCATGCTACCGACGAATTAGATGCTTTGCTGATTGAACATCTGACAACATATTTCATTGAAAAATTACCGATGAAAACTTCAATTATCAACGAATCGAGCTTTATCGACTAAAACTATTTAAGTCCCTGGCTCAACAACTCCGTTGATATTCCCTTCTTCCCCAAACAACATGTGATAGTGGGTCCACACTTTGAAAATCATGAGCACTGTTTAATTATTGGTTTATTTCTTACTCTCTTTTGTTTTTTACTATCATTTTTTTATTCAAATAACAATCAACTCAAACATCTTTTGCTGTGACTCTCACTTGAAAGAATTAAGTCTAACGCGAAAACCAAATTTAGCAAATTAAAAGGATGATTCTCGAAATTTATCCAGATATCTTTTATTCATGGTTAAATTGAACACAATATTAATGTCACCATTAATGGAGATTGTATTGCCATTGAAGAAGTATTTTTGATAATTCTCTCTCTAGAAAAAATAATGATGGATATGTTCTCTTAAAGGAAATTTTAACTAATTAATGTAAAATTAATTTCATATTTATGATCCTAAATATAATAATGTAAAATTTACCATTATTCAAAAGGCAATTTTTTTTTCTTCATTCTCCTACGTAATGGGTATGAAATCATTAATACACTTTTGAATTATTAATCCTTTTTTAATTATTTGTCAATTACCTTTCAACATTTATTTTTGACCTACTTGATTGGTTTACATGGAAAACACTTGACAATCTTTGAAAGTAAAAACTACTACTATTATTTATTAATTGTCCATAGGCGTAAATACTGGATTATCCCTATATATCTATGATTCTACTGTAATTAAGCATTACTTGGTAAATTCTCTTCTCATAATGAGTAATGACCGACATTTAAAAGCTTTTTTTGAATAATTGATGTGATTCCTCTATTATTGTCCCTTTTATTTTTATCATTTTGCAATCATTTTTCCCTTAAGATGCATTTATTTCTCGGTTTGGTGGCTTTATTGGAAAAATAGTATGCCATAGTACAAGGAGATTCCTGGAGCTTTCCCATAGATTGCTGCCCCTTTTTAACTAGTGAGACATGGAATCATGAGCACTTTTGAATTAATGGTTTTCTGGCAATGACCGATGACTAACTTCATTGTTGCCTGGCTAAATCATCATGGGCAAACTTTAGTGAAAAAAAAAAATGTTAATCAACTGTCTGCTCAGCTAAAAAGATTTTAACAATTAATCAATCTTTAGTCATTAATATGATTGAAGTAAGTCTACCTTATCGAGGTTAAAGATTTGAATCAACATTATGTGTTAATGTCATCATTAATCTATGACAAATTTATTTTTCAAAAAAAAATAAAGAAACATATTCCTTTATGCTTGTTCTTAGAGGTGGTAGCCTTGGAGTAGTAATGGCTTCTCCCAATAATTACTAGTGATCAGAGTTGTTAATTAATCCAAGAAGCTTAAAATTAAGACTTTAATTATTTCATCTCATAAACTTTGAATACTAAAATTTCAAACATATAACAAAAATAATGATGAGAATTTTCTTATTCAAGAAAAGTTGCAGCAAGGACTTTGTTTTCATTTTAGTCTCGTCCCTTTTTTTATTATTATTTTTCTCTTTTATTCAACTAACAATGGACCCAAACATCTTCTGCTTTATGAAATTATTGGCCTCACTTTCTCTTTTTCTTTTTCATTAAAAAAATTATTTAACAAATAATAAAATCTCACTCCAAAATCCTAGATTATTAAAACATGATAGATGTGTTGATCATTTGATTATAAATTTTAGTTACCATAAAAGGTGATTATTACAAGGAGATAGATAATTACACCCATCATCTTTGGGAGAAATTTCAATTAAAAAAAAGGCCAGCATCGATAAAAGCTAAGCCAAAAAATGTTTAAGAAAGTTTTGTCAATTGGATTTTTCTTGCGATGGGAAACTTTGGTCATTTGTCCTCTAATTGATTATCTCTACTTCAAAGTTAACAAAGAAGTATTGATATGAAATTAGGACTTTCTTGGTTCTTACTTTAAAAGAATTAAGTTTAATGCAGAAGCCATTTTAAAAGTAAAAAGGAGATTCTCAGAACTTTCTCAAAGTTTTCTTTTTAAAAACTAAATTTAGGAAGTCTACAATAACAAAATCATGATTCACATCATGCATACTTATAGAATTTTTTTTTGGCTCAGCCAAATAAGAATATATTGATAAAATAAATTTCTTATAGAATTTTCATAAATACTTTCCAGTAACAAACTAAAATTTTGGAGTTTTTATAGTGCAAGATGAATTTCCCTCTTTAAATCTTCAATTAAGTTAATATAAAAATATAACCCCTGACCAATTCCACATATAATCAACAATTCAATATTAATATTATAATCTTCTTAGAAAAGATAGCACAAGAAAAAAAATGAGTGAATATGGCTTCCTTCAAATAATCATAACTAAGAAAAAACTTCCATAAAGCTATTTTGTATTAAGAAAGAACTACTACAACTAATTATCAAATCTAAGTTGATTTGAAAATAGGAAACATGTGTTCCACTACTACAACTATTTTGTATTCCACTACTTTTGATTCTTGATTCTATCAAATCTAGGCAGCGTTGGAATTTCCTGTTGTTTTAGACAGTTTCCTCTCCTTTTGTAAATGCAATATTCCATCTCATCAAATCAGTAACCAACACTAAATTGCTTTTTTCAATATTCCACAGCCTTTGCTAGTGGACGGAATCATTGTATTTTTCTTAATTATTCAAGAAAAGTTGCAGCAAGACTTGGTTTTCTTCTTAGTCTTCCCCCCCTTTTTTTGTTGTTATTTTCTTTTATTCAATAACAATGGGTCAAGCATCTTTTGCTTTATGGAATTATTGGCCTCACTTTTTCTTTTCTTTTTTATTAAAAAAAATTATATCTCATTCCAAAATCTTAAATTATTAACAAGTTTTGATCATTGGTCACCTATTTGATCATCTTTGCTTTAAAGTTAATAAAGGGACATGGCTGAAAAAAAAATAATAAAGGAACATGCATCAATGTGGAATTAGGACTTTTCTTGGCTCTTACCTTGAAGGAATTAAGTCTAGGGCAGAAACTGACTTTACTAAAATAAAAGGGAGATTCCTGAAGCTTTTGTATTGAACACAATATTATTGCCTCCATTAATGGAGAGTATAAAGTCATTGAAGAAGCATTAATGACTAAATTCTCTCTCAAAATGAAAAATCATGGATGAAGATGCTCTGTTAAAGGAAATTTTAACTAATATAATATTGGTTTTATGTTTGTGATCTTAAATATAATAATTTTTTTTTTGAAAATGTTTTAAGAAATTGAATTAGTTCAATGAAGTATAAATTTCCGCTAAACAAAATTTACCACTATTCAAAGGAAATTGATTCACATGGAAAACACTTGATTATCCTTGTAAGTAAAAATTACTATTACTATTTTGTAAATGACCTTAAAAGCAAATACTTAGATCCCTATTTATAATTCTTTTGTAATTAAGCATTACTTGGTAAATTTTCTTCTAGTAATGAGTAAGGAGTTACATTTAGAAGCATTTTGTGGACTTAGTGCCGGGCTAAATCATCATGGACAAATTTTACTGAACAAAAAATTCTTCCTACACCAGCTTTCTAATTCATATACATGGTGTAGTGATGAGTGTTGATTCTTGGAGTGGAAATAGCGTTATTTATGGGGATGAATATAACATAAAATCTCCAACTTTCATATTCAAACATTGTACGATTAATCGAATATGTGTTCTGTTTAAAAAAAATAAAAGAAAGGAGATAAGCCAATTTGGATTTGAATGAATTCTAATTAAGATGATTTAAGGGGTGCCACTAAGAAACCTTTTCTCAGTCCATTGGATGGACCAATTTGTTATAATTTTAAGCTCCTTTTTATACATACTTCAGCTTTAAATCTGCTTCAAATCATAGTGACCAACTGAAACTACAGAGAAAAAGTTTCAGGAAAGATTTCTTTTCCTTGAAATCTGTTTCTATTTTATTGTTCCTATTGTTCTTCTTCAATTTTAAGTCCTTAGTGGAAGACAAGGCCCCAAATCTTATTGCACTACTTTTACTTTATAGTAGTTGGACAGCAAGGCATTCACCACCATTAATAGAGACTGTATTCTCAGGGAAGAAATATTTTGACCAAGTCTCTGTCAGATGCTCTGTTAAGGACCCTGGTTGGCTTTCCACGAAGTGTAATGGCAAAGGATGGGACTTGCGAGGACGTAAGTGTAACACAAGGGACCAAACATTTCATGGAGCTTCAATTGTTTCTTTTGAATAAATGAAATTCTATCTAATGCAAAATTGACCTTACGTGTTTGCTCCTAAATCAGTGATAGTGCAGAGCAATATTGTTTCTTTTTTTTTTTTTAATTTTTGCAGAGTTAAATAACACACTACAGAGATACTTTTGTTCTTTGAGTTAAAAGAAAACTGGGAAAGTGAACGAAAATAAAATGGAAGAGTAGGTTTTGTCTAGTTAAAAGAAGAGCAAGGCAGAAATCAAACAAATTCTTGGGACACTGTAGCTCGTAGATGTGGAGATGATAGAAGAAGATACTCAAATGGAAACTCTATGACGAGAAAGTAATAAACAAATATTGGCAACTCCGGTCAAAGACATCCCATGTGAGTTTCCCCACTAATTAATAAACAAATGTTATTCTCTTTTCTTTCATAATAACCAGCTGCCATGTAAAAGCCGAATGCTAGTGCTATACATTGAGAAAGTTTGTTTTATTTATTGTTTTCAGCTTGGCTTTTCTATGTTTCATAGTAGCCGCATGCTAGTACTAAATTGCTTCTTTCAATAATCCCAGGCCCCGAGTAAAGCTTTTGCTAGTGGACATGGAATCATTTTATTTTCTCTTTTCAAGAAAAGTTGCAGCAAGGACTCGGTATTCTCAAGGAGAAATTTCAATTAAAAAAATGACCAGCATTGAGAAAAACTAAACTAAAAAATGTTGAAGAAAGTGCTGTCAATTGTTTTTTCCTTGTGATGGGGAAAACTTTGGTCATTTGTCATCTAATTGATTATTTATTTTTAAAAGTTAACAAAGAAATATCAATGTGGAATTAAGACTTTTCTTGGCTCTTACCTTTAAAGCATTAAGTCTAATGTGGAAACCAACTTTAGTAAAGTAATAAGGAAATTCTCCGAGCTTTTCCAAAATTTTCTGATTCATGTTTGAATTGAATACAATATTACCATCTTTATTAATGGAGAGTTTAATGTCATTGAAGCATTATTATTGACTAATTCTCTCTCAAAGACAAAAAAAGGATGGAAATATTTTATTAAAGGAAATTCTATTTAATGTAAAATTGGCTTCATGTTTATGATTTTAAATATAATAATGTCTTCTCCATAAGATTTCCAGAAATTGAATTACTTTAATTAATGAAGTACATATTTGCCCTAAACAAAATTTACCATTATTCAAAAGGCAATTAAATTCACACTTTTAATTTTTTCTTTGTACTCCTAAGTAAATGGGACATGGAATCATTCATGCACTTTTGAATTATTGATCTCTTTCTTTTTGTCATTTTTCAACTATTTTCAGCATTTATTTATCATCTACTTGGTTGGTTTACAAGAAAACACTTGAATTTCGTAGATGTTCTTAAGAATAAACACTTGATCCTCATTTAATTATGATTCTTTTGCAATTAAACATTACTTGTAATAGAGAGCAACATAACATTAATTGGCTAAACTATTGAAAGCATGAGATCCCTTCGGAAACTCTATGACGACAAAGTAGTAAGAGTAGGTATACGAAATCTGGAACACTAATATTCAAATTAGGAACAATGGAAAAATATTGGTAACTTGGCTCACAATTCCCATGTAAGATTCTCTTTGCTTTGATAATCCAGCTACAATGCGAAAGCTAATGCTATACGTTGAGAAAGTTTGTTTTATTTATCATTTTCTTCCTTGGGTGTGGGTGGTGCTCGAGACTCAAAAGTTAAATGCTCCCTCTAAAAGCACTGTGGCCAGCACGTGATATCAACATTGTTATATAATTTTTATAGATATGAGGATATTTGTTTACTAGGGACAATTGCATGTGAATGTGATAGATATTTTATCCAAATTTTAACTGAGAATTGCTAAAATTTTATTGGTTAAAAATTGTTAGATGGTTAAGTTTATTTAAAGGGTAGATATATCTAATAGTTAAAAAAGAAGGGGTTTTTCTCTCTATTTTTAAGAGATAAATTACCTTGGTATTTGGACATTGTCTTTAAGCTCATATGACTCGAGTTATACGAAGTCGTAAGATATTGTTATTGATTTAAGATTTACGTTGAGCCAACAAACGTAATTTATTTATTTATTTATTTTGTTTTAAGGAAATGGAGCACTTATTGTAATACTTGAACTAGTGGGAGTAATTTTTATATACCTTTTGATCTTCCAAAAATTTCCTTCAAAAAAAAATTTATACTTAATGGCCGGAGTTAAATCCAACCATTGGTGTATAGAATAATAATCCTGAAAATAGTCTCATGTTTATAGATTTGAGGGACATTGATCATTACATGCATTAGTAATGAAGATTTGTTGCTTTTCCTTGCAGCATTTTGTGCTTAATTACATGCTTTATATATATATATATATATATATATATATATATATATATATATACACACACAGTAAAATGGTTAGGAGAGTTGATATGAATGAATTGACTATCAAGAGACATTGCATGGTATCTTTTCTGCTTATTGGGTTCCATTGCTTGGAGTATCTGTAGTTCTGTTTACTTAATTGCCACAACTTGAAAGAAAAGAGCATGACTAGACTGCATCTAAATTTGCCTACAACTTCAAATTCACTTCAGCTTGATCAACAAAAAAAAAAAAGTTTCAGTTCAGATTATAGTATTTTGTTTATTGAATGAGTGATTCTAAGAAGATCGTTCATGCATGCTTGGGAAGCTCGTTTGGTATTGATCGCAAATCAAATGTGCATGGAAAGAAAATGATGCTGTTGCTAAGTTTATAGATCTTATAGTTGGAGTGGCAATCGAACTCTCAATATTTCAATAAATTGTTGGGAACCTTCATAAAATAAAAATTTGTCTGGTTTGTACATTAAAGTTTAATTTTCCATGTCTTTATTCCTGCATAACACATTTGCACAACTTATTCACTGAGGATTTAAAATACAAAATTAAAAATTAAGGTACAGAGGAATTTCACTCTTTTTCTTTTAATTATTGTACAATAAAAGTGCAATAGAAAGCAACATAACATTAGTTGGCTAAACTATTGACAGCAAGAGATCCCTTCCGAAACTCTATGAAGACAAAGTAGTAAGAGTAGGTATAGGAAATTTGGAACACTAATATTCATATTACGAACAATGGAACAATATTAGCAACTTGACTCACACTCTCCATGTAAGATTCTCTTTTCTTTGATATGCGAAAGCTAATGCTATTACACTGTGAAAGCTAATTTGTTTTGTTTATTGTTTCAGTTGGCTTTTCAGTAGTTGGTCTGTCCCCCTAGTTTTTTTTCTTCCTTGGTTGTGAATGGTGCTCGAGACCCCAATGTTTATTGCTCCCTTTAGCTAAAAGCCCTTTGGCCAGCATGTGCTATCAACATTATTATATAATGTTTACAGATTTGAGGATTTTTGTTTTCTGCTAGGGACAATTGCATGTGAATGTGTTAGATATTTTATTCAAATTTTAAATTGGAATCGGTAAAATTTCATTAGTCAAAACTTATTTGATGATTAAGTTTATTTAATGGGTAAATATACTTAATGATTAAGAGTTTTTAATGGATTGGAATTCATAGTGACAAAGTAATATGGTTTTACAGATATGCAGTGGGTCTTAACTTTTAAAATTAAGATAGGGATGCAATCTTTATATGATATTATGCAAAAGATAATTTTTTTGAAATCCGAATTTTTTGTAAAAGTTTCACAGAATTGCAAAAATGTGAAAAAGAATATGAGAAACACTGGAAATGTATATATAGTATTGTAAAACGTTGAACCAACAAGATCAGTAATCCTTTTTCTTTTTTAAGAAATAGAAGCACTTATCGTAAACCTTGAACTAATGGGGATAATTTTTTTTGTATATATTTGACTCTTCCAAAACATTGTTATCATAAGAAATTCACAAGTAAAGTTATATGTTCGTCCTTTCATTAATTCGACAACTTCCGTATAAAACAAAAGCTGAGCAGATGAAGAACATCATTATCCCCTTAATAAACCTTCTTTTCTTCAAGTAGTTACTCTTTTTTCCTTATGAAAAATCAGCAGCCCGCTTGAAAGAAAGTATGCAAGGGACTAAGCAGCTAGCAGTACAATTCCTGGCCCAAGTCATGGTTCACTTTTTGTCTATAGAAATGCAATCTCTTTTTATATTAAATTTGATTTCATTTGACACTTTGTCTAAGAAGTAGTAGCCTAATCTCAGTCATATACATGAGTAAACTATAACGAAGGCATTTACTTGGTTAATTAATTGATTGTTAGCAAACTTGATGGAAATCAAATAATTAAAAACCAAAAGAAAATATCATCAAAAACAGGGGCCAAAGCCCCTGTTTGTATATATTTATCACATAGTCTTTGAGGTGATGGCCTTGGAGTAGCAATGAGAATGAAGCACCCAAAAACAATTAAAGTAGATGAAAGATGAAAGAAAGAAATGAGAGTACTTGTTATTTTGCTAACATGTAGCAGCAGCAGCAGCAAGTAAAATTCTGAAATGAGAATGCTTTTCATTTTATGTCCGTAAGCAGTAACCAACACTAAATTGATTCTTTCAATAATCCCAACCCCAACTAACTGCAAATCAGCTTAACACAGAGAAAAACCTTGTTTTCTTAGACCAGTTCAATTTCACTCGAACAAACCAGCTGCTAAATTTCACATCATCCGAATTTGTTCAATAATTATGTAACATTGTCCTCTGTTTCGTCCACCATATATGTAGAGGTTGTGTGTCTTCCCGTTAACCACGACGCCAAACTAGATTGTTGCAGGCGAATTGATTATCATTCGGACTTTTTTCAAGTGCCTTCATAACAAATTAACTCAACTAAGTGACATAAAGTACATCTATTATCAGTTTTTTATATTTTCTTGTTACGAGGCTAGGGAAAAGCAGGCAAGCATTATTAGTTTTTTTTTTTCTTTTTTGAGCAAAAGGATCATACAACAAGTATTGAGTCAAATGGTTGACTGTCATTATTAAAAAAATAATGATATCTCAATATCTCAATCAATCAAACTCTCGATATTTCAATAAATCACTTGAAACCTTTACAAAAAAAAATCACATGGAAATTTCCCATGTATTGAAAAATACAAACATAAGGATAAAAAACAGAGGAATTTCACTCTTGTTCTTCTACTTATTGCACACACAGAGAGCAGCAACATAACAATGATTGCGTAAATTATTCAAAGCATGGGATCCCTTCGCTTGACAACTAATTAAGCAAACACCTTCACCAGTGAAGAGCACATATATCAAACCTCCTGTTTTTTCTTTAACTAAATTTATGGACTTAGTCTGAACTACATTTTGAGTAGTGGTAGACCTTTAGTGACATCTTGCTCAACCAGTCACGGTGTTTACAAGCAGCCTGTAGGATACCCAAAAAAATAAAAAATAAACCCTAAAACCTAGCAGCCAGAAACCACAAATAGCAAATAAAAAAAATCAAATCAAAAAATCAAAGAAGGGACTGGGAGCTGGGCCTAATCGGTGGTGAGTAGGGAGGCTGATCGGGGAAGGCAGATCGGTGGTGAGGGGCAGGAGAGAGAGGAGGCGCGGCTTATCGGGGAAGGGGCTGCTTTTAGAGAGAGGGCAGAGAGATCTGCCCTAGAGAGAGAAAATGAGAGCAGAAAATGAGAGGAGGAAGGAAAAAGAATCCTTAAATACGTAGGTTTAAGGAGAGCAAACGACGCCGTTTAAGGGGAACAAAGAAGCCAAAAACGGTGCACTTTGAAGGAGATTTGGTGGGCTGCTGCAGCAAGCTTGCCTTTCTCCTTGGGCCAAGGTGTTTTGGGCTAGTCTAAGCCCAAATCACGTAAAGCCCTATCCTCATTGTTGGGCTTGATTGTGTTTATTGGGCTTGTCCACTTGTAATCAAAGACTTTAGTGCTTAACATTTTGTTTGGTTTAAATTAAAATATATTATAAAAAAAATAAAAAAAATACATGATGTTTTAAGGTAGAATAATAGAAATAAAAATAGATAAAATTTTAAATAAATAAATAAATAAACATTTAATTGTAAAATAATAGATTTAGCATAAGTATATATATGAAATGTATGTCAAATGTATAACAACGTATATAAGTCGAAAACAAAAAATAAATAAAATGAAAATAAATATATGGCAATAAAATCTTTAATTACGCAAATTCATTTACACATAGGTACATGTAAAAAATAAAATGACATAATATAGTGAAAATTATAAACGTATGAAATATAATGGTTGTTTTGGGAACCAAGACCGATGATGAGATATCCACTCGAAACGCGAGAAGTCGCAATTCTGAGTGAATTTCTCTAGATTAAAAATTTTGATTAGGACTCTACCAGTATGATGGGAGAGTCTTAATTTAGAATTTTGATGTTCCTAATTTTGATAAATAAAAAACTATGTATATTCAATCTCCAATTAATCAAAATATACAAGTAAAAGAAACAAAGAATTAATAATAACAATAAATTTGTTAATCATAATAAGACAAAAAAAAAGAGAGAAAGAAAGACATAGTAAATAATAATTAATAATTAGATTTTAATGTAAAATTAATTATGGGGAAGTTGTAAATAATTGTTAATAATTAATTAAACTGATCAATTAATTCAAATCCTGGCTCTCCGGGACACCTAAGAGCCGCAATCGGGCTGTTCGCCCGATCCTTGACGTCCTTGGTTTTATTTGATAGCAACAGCCAACAAGACCTTTGATATTTTATATGAGAAGGATATTAAACCCCTTTTGGTTAAATTTGTATGATTTTTTTTTGCGACAAGGAGTCAAGAAAAGGCAATTATTTGTCAAATAGGTTGAAAAATATACCTAAATCAAATTACGATTTTAATAATTGGCTTGAAGAAACAAAATCCCCGTGTGTTACGATTATTTAGAGAATACTTCTCTAGGTGAGAGAATACTCCCAGATCCCACCAGAATAATGGGCGGATTCGGAAAGTGCGCTCAATAAAAAGTTTTTGTTTGGTACTGTTTCGATTTTATGTCATGCATATCATGATTGCATCATATGTACGTCAAACCCTCGAAAAACTTTAACTTGATCGACATAGTAAAAGGTGGATCAAACAAATAATAATAAAGGAAACACAAGAACAAAATAAAGGGGTTAAGATAATAAATGATTAAATGGTACCGTTCGTGGAACAGGCGTCATGGGGGTGCTAATCCTTTCCCGTGAGTAACCGCACTTCTGAACCCAACTCTAAAAAAACACGCAGACCAATATATCGTTCTTTCAATGGACCTAAATTTAATTTAGTACTTCGTTGAATAGAACAAATTTATTAGGTGGCCAATTACACCTTGGCAAAAAAGATTGGTGACGACTCCCTAAGTTAATCACGTCTAGTTGTCAGGTTCCTGGACCCGCACGTTACGACACATATCTCTTTGAATCAATGAAGAAACCTGTAGTCATCTTGGGACATTCTTTTGCTGTCAAAGACCACAAAGCGGTTTATACAAAGTGATATCCCCTTGGGCATAATTCAATGAGGCTTGGCAGTTCTTCAAGTGATAACCATTTTAATTGGTCAAACTTTATCTCCTTTTCAGCAATCGCTTTTGCTTCATCTTCTAGTTCAAATACTTGCTCCAATTTAGAGGTCCCTTCATCTATTAAATATTCATGTTTTGGAAGACAATGAGCAAATCCAAGAGGAAAGAGACTTTTCAACACTTTGCAATATTTAACTAAAATTCTAGTCAAATTAGGAAACCTTATAGGTTGGAGATCACCATTTGATGATGAACAAAGTTGATCCTCAGTAATGATTTGGTCCAATTCATCACATATTTTTATAATTAGCCAGACCAACTATGATAAACTTCGAGCAGTCGTAAGTGAAAATATATGAATTAACCTCTTGCAATCAATCACTTTCGGAATTGTAAAGTTTTCAAGAGTTACAACTTGGGTGACATACTTCCATATAATCTGCACTTTAGATAAATCTTCCAGGTGGAATTTCTTTATACTTAAGAAAGAATACTCACTGTGAACCTGAAAAACCTCTTTATGACTCCCAACTTGAGAAAGAAAGAAGTAAAGTACAAATTAATTAATTTTTTTTGCCATCTTAACAAATAAGAAGTCAAATTCATAAATGTTAAGAGAAATTGAGCATATAAAAAAATTATATATGAAGAATATAATATGTTTTACTGAAGCTTATCTCAATTTAAGGAAAGGAAAAATAGCTAACAAGGATCAAACAAAAGAAATTTAAGAGATCAAACAAAAGTAACTAAAAGTAGTTAATTCACAAAGCAGAGAAAATATGTTTATATTGTTAAACTCAAATAAAAACTAGTGGAAAATGGAATTCTACTAATATTCCCCAAATTTTGATTTTTAATTCTAGGAACAAAGTTTTTATTAATTTTATAACTAATTAGATTCTTGTTTTCATATTAACTCTTTTCCAATAACTTTCATCTTGCTATACTTTATTGACTACCAAGGAGATCTTATCTAATGGAGCCTGCTAGGAAACAAATAGACCAATGTGAATTTAATTTCTTTGAACACTATATTCTCAGCCATATGCTTTCAGCAAAAAATGGAAGACATGAAACTCTGCAGGTTCTTCTGTGGGTTCAAACACAGACCAGGGAACTCAAGGCAAGTGTAGGTTTTAAGTCTCAAAGACGCTAGCTTTATAATCTACACTTGGAGGCACTGTTTGATTTTTCTTTCTAATAATCTTCATGCATGGCACTTTCTGCACTGTTTGAAAACTTAGAATCCAAGGAAAAAAAAAAACAAAAACTGAGAATTCAATACAAATTAATTCTTAATGCAAAAGGAACATGTCCAATTATATTTTGCTTCATCTTGATGATTCAATTTATTGAGGGAGATATTTTTGAAGTGATACCGGAGTTGTTAGAGAAGCTTCTAGAGAAAAAGTAGGCCTTTATACTTCATGTCTCCTTCTAGTCCAAAATATAGTTGAAAGCTTGTTTGCATGAATTGAATAGCAATAAAAGTAATAATACAAAAATACAATGAGTGAAATCTAGCTAGTAGAAGACAATGAGTGAAAGTGCCAAAGTTTTGGATTGAGTCAAGGTTGAAATACTAACAATTAGAGTTTTATCTTCCAAATGAAATATTTTATTATCGAGTGTCTTAAAAACACTTGTTAAGATATTATTTTAATATAAGATTTTCGATACATTGATTGAACATATTACTTAATAAGATAAGTTTGATAAAATTGCTGAGAAAAAAAAAGTCTGATAAATTATTTTAGACTACTTTGTTAGCTGGAATATGAAAATGGGTTATACTATACCTTTGACAAATAACCTAGTGAAAAATATAAATACCAAAGCAAATTAAATTTGATGACAAAAAGCAAGCAAACAATCCAGCATAATAAAACTCACAAAAATTTACGTGGTTCATCTTAATTGCCTACATCGACGGATATAAGAGTAGAAGGATTTTATTACTATGTGGGAAGATGAGGTTGCAGTAGCTGCAGCACCCAAATGTAGCAAAGGGAAATCTCGGAACAGTACCCCAAAGGTCTTCTCCATATACATTATGAAAGAACCTTTGTTTTTAGGTCCCCTTAACAGTTTGCGTTATTTTAGTAAAAGTCTAAAAACTAGGATTGAAGCCACTGCACACAGACCTCCAAGAATGGCCAACAGGGAAGTATTATTGATTTTGAAAGAAGCAAAGGGTTTCCCAACAAACTTGTAGTTGCAAATCTATAGGGATACTCGGGGAAAAAACAATATTGGTTAATACTTCATTCCGTCTGCTTGTTGAAAGGAAGAGGTTATAATATTAGTCAATTCCTTGAAAAGAAGATAGAAAAGAAAGAAGATATATATAAATCTGTAAAAAGAAGAACGATTCTCACTCTCACATCTCAGTTCATTTCACCAGTGTTTCAGTTACTTCGAATCTCTGTGATGGAAGCAATCTGTCTCATGATCCTTGTCCATTTAATTCTGGTTTTGCGTCTGAAAGGGTATGGCAAGAACATCCAAAGTTGTCGCATTGTATGAGAGATGATATTGTATTAATCAACATATAAAAAAGGGCATTTTCAAAAAAAAAAAAAACAAACATAAAATAACCGGGGGAAGTGAAACCACTTTCAATAATTTGTTCATGAACTTCATTTTTTGCATATGTTAAATAGAAGAAGTTTAACTATTAAGAATATCTGAGTTGCATCAATCTCCTCCAGACACAGATTAACATTACTGAAAAAGATGAGAGGAAACATCTAAAAGATTGTTAGGAATTGATATAACAAGGTGAGAATCAGAATAATTTGATAACTTGGCTACATTTATACTACAGTATTTTTTGTCTAAAAATATTGTCTGTATAAGAGTATAGAATTTAATGCTTTGACTACTATAAATATGCTATCTGTACAAGGGTTCCATATAGAGCTAGTAAGATCCTAAATGCTTAAGAATTAAGATTATAAATGAAGAACGTGAGATTGAAACAAGGAAAGAGTTCCCAATTGCTGTTAAATACTGGCAGAGCCTTGACATCAAGTTATGGTGACAGTTTAAATATTTATTAATATTTAAAAATTCAAAGTATGAAAAGAAAAAATATCAAGATTATTAGTCCAAACCCAAATTCAGGAAAAAAAAAAGAATTATCAGGTAAAGGGAGAAAATATAATAGAGGTGAAGAAAAATATAGTTACCTATATTGTATGATCACCATTGAATCTGTTGCCCATCAATTATAATAGATGGGATGTGAGTGATGTGAGGCCATAGGATTCCGGTCTGCCTTGGACATCTTTCCGACAATTGGGGACATTCATTGATTGACGGTACTTGTAAAGAGGTAAGGTGATCCATCCCTTGCAAGTCTTGTAATTCAGGGAACTTACAAATCTCAAGTGTTTTGAGAGGAGTGAAATTAGGTATAATGTCCATCCATTGCATTAGTTGCAAGGAATGCAAATCATGGCGCGCCTGAATTAGAAGTGTTTTGGGAATAGTGACATAACCCAATCCCGTAGAACTTAGTTTAGTCCGGTAATTCAAAGCACTCACAAATGTGAAGACCTATGAAGGAAGTGACATAACCCCATCCCGTCTAACAAAACCCTCAACTTATGGTACTTCATAACATATAATATTTCTTTAAATGTAAGTCGATATGTCCTTTTTGGCATGTACTTTAATTTAAGACAACTATGAATTTTAAGTGTTCTAAGGGAATTAAGATTGAATATCCAGTTGGGCAAAACCCTTGGATTAAAGCTATTGCAAATTATCAATTCTTGTGAAAAGGTGAGGTAGCTCATCTTTTGCAACAACAACGATTCCAATTTTGGGCAGTCTTTCAATGTTAAGCGTGCAGGAGAAGTGAGATTTTGTAGGAACTCTTGTGATAGAGCTTCTAGATCTTTAATTGTATCAAGAGTCAGAGACTTCATATTGGAGAGAGGAAGGGTAGTTGAAGAGTAAGAATGACAAGGGCTCCCTGATGATGATGATGATGATGATGATGATGTCATGCTAGCCTCGGTCATCTTCATCTTCAACTTCAATGTTTGTTGCAAGGGCCTTATACTAGTATCAATCAAAGTTAAAAATTGGTCGAGAGATGGAAACAACGGCATGGAGGTTAAGCTTGGACAATCCTCGATATATAACTCGGAAAGGCAAGGAAAGCAAAGCAACTCAGTTACTGATACTTGGTTCTCATTCTTTGTATTACACCATCCTTTGAGATTGTGACAGTATTCGATCTCAAGTTTTTTAAGTGATGGGAAGAATGGTTTTGTTGGCGTAGAACAAGGCAAGGGGAAAGAATCTACGACGTGTTCTAAAGCCGATAACCCCACAAGAGTAAGAGACTCGAGAGATGAAAGATGATCCAAGGGTGGCAGGTGTTCTATAACAAGGGAAAACTGAAGAGAAAGAGACTTGAGAGATGAAAGATGATCCAAGGGTGGCAGATGTTGGCAATTGTAAAATTGGTAAATTTTAAGTTCGACTAAATTAGTCAATGAAGATAGCCAACTCGAAAACCTTGCTCCTCCATAATAGCATACCTTCAGCCCTTTCAAATTCGGGTGTGGCTCAAGAATATTTAACAATGACTCATCCCTTTCACTGTCCACTCTTTCTGAAGAGGAAGAACTCCACTCCAAGGATCTCTAGTATAATCGCAAAGACTGAAGCCGTTTCTTTTTCTTTAAAATTGCCTCCATATGTAGATTCTAATTCCACCAAGTTTAATTGTTCAATTCCTAAGCAGTTTCCAAGGTAATTTAGGTGCCTCAACTCATTCAATGTGGCTGCATTTGAGAAACTCTTTTCAACTCTGTTCACAATAAATCTGTCCAATCTTTGTAGCGAAGTCAATTCCCCTGAACCTTTTGGCATGCACGTCAGGCCTTTGCAACAGTCAATATTTAGATATTCCAAACTACTCAGTTGTCTTATATCCCTTGGTAACTCTTTAAGTCTCCCACAATATAAGAGTAATAGAGTTTGCAAATTGTGCAATTTGGCTATAGCATTTGGCAGCACTTCCATCTCCTTATTATTAGAAAGATTAAGGTATCTCAAGTGCTTCAATTCACCAATTGATTCTGGCAAAATGACAATTCCCATCCAGCTCCAATTTAACATATGTAAACAATTGAAGCTCAAAAAAGTTGCATTTCGAATGGATAGATCATAGAAAATGTGTCTCCCTAAAAACATAGTCCTTTTATTAGGATAATAGAGATGATAGAAGAAGATGCTTAAGTGGAAACTCTATGACGAGAAAGTAATAAGAGTAGGTATAGGATAAATGGAAATACATTCGCAACTTGGCTCAAAGATTTCCCCACTAATTAATAAACAAATATTATTCTCTTTTCTTTGATTATAACTGGCTACAATACAACAAGATTAGTCACCAACTGTGATCAAGGTTGTTAATTAATCCAATAATCTTAAATATGATATGCTATATTAAATATGAAAATTGATGCTACGAAAAAAAATACATTTCTTTTCAAGTTAATCATTTTGGATCGTTCAAGTTAGAAGTATATTCAAATAATTTCAAGTTTACATCATTATAAGTAGTCGAGTTTTTTAAATCAAATCAGATTGAATCAAGTTTGGATTGGTGAGAAATTCTTAATTGTGGCATAGGTATCCACGTAAAACAGGGCATGAAACAGGAGGGGCTAATGGAAAGTACAATGTTCTTGCTGCCGAAGGAATTTTATCATATAGAATATGATGTTGAACTTCCCTTTGTAAATGATAACATCGAAATAGCTGGAAACTAACAGCATTTTGCGCCTTCTCTTGAGTTAAACATGAATTAATTTCTCAGTCAAGAAACATACAGACGAAGGCTACTGACCAATGTTGATTTTTAAAAGAGTCCAAGAAATTGGATTTTAAACTAAATTCCCAAGGAAATTTGTCCTTTTTCTGCTAGGAACCGAATTTTTATTGATCACCAATAATCAACAACTACAGCTAGATTGATTTTTATATCTTCTTAGTTATAAACGAATTTATAAGCCTCTATTTGCTTGTTACTTTTACTATTTATTTTTATTTTTAAAAATAAAAAATAAAAGCATGTTTGAATAAAATAAATTAAGTTTTTGATAAATTAAATATATATGTATAATATTCTAAATAACGAAATGGATCATTTTAGTTTATATATAAACTAATTAAATTTTGGTAGGAATGTGCAATGCAAATTGCAAAGGTGTGTGTTCATAATTAATCTTAGACTTGGAAATCTAGCTACCGGAAAACATTGAGTGAAAGTGTCAAAATTTTGGATTGAGTCAAGGTTGAAATACTAACAATTAGAGTTTTTATCTTCCAAATAAATAAGTATAAAATATATTTTATTAACTATTGTCTTAAAAATACTTGTCAAGATACTATTTTAATATAAGATTTTCAACATATTGATTGAATATTTAATATGCTACATTTGATAAGTTTTTTTTAGAATATTTGTTAGCTAAAATATGAAAATAGGTTCTACCTAATAGTTATACCTTTGACAAATAACCTAGCAAAAACTATAAAATACCAAAGAAAACCAAATTTGATGTTAACTAGCAAGCAAACGATTCAATATAATCAAATACACAAGGATTTTTGTGATTCGACTTAATTACTTACATCCATAGATATAAAGAGTAGAAGAGATTTTACTACAATATAGGAAGATGAGATTACAGTAGTTGTAGCACCCAAATGTAGCAAATAGTAAATCCTAGAACAGTATCCCAAAAGTCTATATTCATCATGTATGCAATAGTTATACTTTGAGAAGAAGGGGAGGAAACAGTACCTACAGCAATTTCTCCTCGTCTCTTTAATCTCCTCCTTTGCCCGTGTGCTATGCGGTAACACTGCTCTTTTATGCTCTGTAATCTGTATGTCACCGCTGTCCATTTTGCTCTGAATGTCACTGCTGCTTGATCGTAGACTGATGCTTGAGATCCTGCCAGCATTTTTCTGCCCTCTCTTGTCACTTTTTGAATTCATGTTTCATCTTTATTTGCCCTGAATCTATTCTGTTCTCCAGCCATCTTGTTACAGCTTCTATTGTTTTGTTGCAGCTTTGAGCGGTCTCTTTGCTCACCATTTTTGAACCTTTATCAATCATTAATATATTCTTTCACTTTTGGCTGAGAAAAAAAAAATGACCAAGAGTGTACAGGCAGACTTCTTACTTTATTTTCTATTATTACTAGCTTTCAGCTCAAGAGTGTTGAATGGAGATATGTACAAGAGTATAAAATTTAATGCTTCGACTGCAAAGTACGCTATCTGTCAAGGGTTCCATCTAGAGCTAGTGAGATCCTAAATGCTTAAAATTGAAGATTATAATTGAAGAATGGGGGATTAAAGCAAGGAAAAAGTTTCCAATTGCTGTGAAATATTGACAGAGTTTTGACATCAAGTTTTGGTGAGATTTCAGTCATTTCACACAACTGTTAGTAATATTTAACTTACAAAGGGAAAATTCAAAGAAAAACAATCAAAATTGTTAGTCCACTTAATTAGAAAGAAGTAGTAGAGTCTGGATTAAATGCACCTCTATATAGGCGAATCATTTTACCGACTTGGATTACATGCGTAGAACAAATATGAATCATCCAAATGCAGGAAGAAAAAAAAAAGGAATTATTGGCCTTATGGAACTATTGGCCTCAATTTTTTCTTTCTTTTTTTTTTCTAACAAAGAATTACTGTATTTAACAAGTAATATTAATATCTCAAACTCCAAAACCTTAAGTTATTAAAACATGTTATATATTTTGATTAAAGGCAAGGTATAACTATCATTAATTACACTATAAAATTTAGCTACTATTCAGAGGTGATTATTAGGAGGAAACAAATAATTAAATCCATCATTTGAAGGAGAAAAATTCACTTAAAAAAAATGATCATCAGCATTTAGAAAAGCTAAGCTCAAAAAAGGTGAGGAATGTGGAGTTAGAATCTAAGGAGTCGAATTTAAAGAAAAGAAACGGCTTCAATCTTTGAAATTATATTGGGGATCTTCCCCTCCAGTAACAGTGGCGAGTGAAAAGGATGAGTCGTTGTTAAATAATCTTGAGCCTCACCCGAATTTGAAAGAGCTGAAGGTATCCTTCTTCAACAATGTTGGCAATAGATAAAATCTCAACGTCGTCCCATCGAGAAAGCTACAATGCCAAAGTTACTTCCATACATTGAAAAAGTTTTTTTTGTTTTATTTATTGTTTTCCAGCTATAATCCAAAACATTGTCTGAGATCCTTTCATTTTACAACTTCCATGCAATACAAAAGCTTGGCAGATGAACAACATCATTATTTCTTCAGGTTTCTTTTAGTGATAATCAAATTGATTTCCTTTCACACTTTGCTTAAGAAGTAGTAGCCTAATCTCACTCGTATACATGATAGTGAAGTAAAACAAGGCCATTTACTTGGTTTATTGATTGTTACCCAAATCGATGTAGAAAAATAGTGATTTCCCTTGTAGTTGATTTCTTAGTTTCAAATAGTTTTCATTCACGTTAAGTGATTGCTTTATGCTGTCTCTGTCCAATTATCACTTAATTTCAAATGTTTCGAAGTTTTGACAAATAAATAATATGTAAATAAAATTGATTTCAAATTGTTTTTTACATCATTTCTTTTTTTTTAATGATATTCAATGGTTAGAGGACATGAGCAAATGGATTAAGTATGAATAATGGTCAATTAATGAGTTAACAAAGCAGAGAAAATATATTTATATTATTGAAATCAAATAAAAACTAAGAGGAAATATCATCAAATAACAGGTGCCAAAACCTTTTTATCGTTTATATAGTTGATGCTGCTTCTCACTTTTTTATCACTTAACTTTTTCCTTTATACTTGGTTTTTGAGGTGGTGACCTTGAAGTAGTAATGGCTTCTTCCAATAATTACTAGTCATCAATTGTCATCAGGGTTGTTAATTAATATAAGAACCTTAAATTCAAGACTTTAATTATCCAAATATATTAAAATAAAATTCTTTTCGAATTGGACAAAGGTTCAAAAACAACAATGTAATGTTTATTCTTGGACCCCAAACAAATTTTTTGCTTAGTGCCAAGTCTCTAGCTTTTGCTTTTTATTAGTCCATTTTAATAAAAGTTTAATCTATCCCAAGCTTTTACTTTGGATAGCATAATTAGACATATAGGTTTCTTGAACTAACCAAATAAAAAGATATATTGATATTCTGAATTAGATTTATTTGATAACAAATTAAGTTGATTAAATTTGGGGAAGACCCTTGTATGACTCAAATTAATCAAATATATTCTCCTTACATTGTTGGGTTAGTTGAAAGTGGAAGACCCTTGACCTGAATCGCCTCTTGTCTTCCACAACTTTTGATTTTAATTCTATCAAATCTAGGCAGCATTTTCCTTTTCTAAATGCAATAATCCCAACCCCCACAACTTTTGCTAGTGCAACATGGAATTATTGATTCACTTTTGAATTATTTTTATTTTATTATTCAAAAAAAATTGCAGTAAGGATTTTGTATTCTTCCAAGTCTTTCTTTAATTGTTATTTTCTTTTATTCAAATAACAATGGACTCGAACATCTTTTGCTTTATAGAATTATTGGTCTCACTTTTACTTTTCTTTTCTTTTTTTATAGGTGTTGATCATTAGATTATTAGAGGACATCAATCATCTCTACGAGAAATTTCAAATTGAAAAGATGACATGCATTGGGGAAAACTAAGCTAATAAGTGTTTAGGAAAGTTTTGTGAGAAATCTTTTGTTATTAATCACTTAATTTACTATCTCTACTTCAAAGTTAACAAAGAATTGGAGTTAGGACTTGTCTTTTGTCTTAAAAGAATTAAATCTAATGTGGTAACTGACTTTATTAAAGTAAAATAGAGATTCTTGGAGCTTTCTTGAAGTTTCTTTATTCATGATTGAATTGAGCAAAATATTTTTGTCTCCATTAATGGAGAGTACAATATGTTATCAACTCTCAAAGAAAAAAAACAGGAACGGAGTTACTGATCTATTAAAGAAAATTCAAATTCCTGTAAAATTGACTTCTTGTTTGTGACCTCAAACATAATAATGTCCTCTCCATAAGATTTTCAAGAAATTGAATTATTTTAATAAGCCAAAAATTTTCCCTAAAAAAAATTTACCATTATCCAAAATGAATTAGGTTCACACTTCTAAATTTTTTTTCTTTGTGCTCCTATTGAAATGGGATATGAAATCATTGATGCAATTTTGAATTATTAATCTCTTTATTTTTATCACTTTTCAATTATTTTCTGGTATTTATTTCTAACCTACTTGATTGGTTTACATGGAAAACACTTGATTCTCCTTGTAAGTAAAATTACTATTATTATTTTGTAAATATCCTTAAGAGTAAACACTTAGATTCCTATTTATGATTCTTTTGTAATTAAGCATTATGTGGTAAATTGTCTTCTAGTAACGAGAAAGGAGTTAGATTTAGAAGCTTTTTGTGAACATGGTGACGGCTAAATCATCATGGATAAATTTTAGTGAATAAAAAATTTTCTAATTCATATATATGGTGTAGTGATGAGTGTTGATTCTTGGAGTGGAAATGGCATTATTTATGAGAATGAATAGAATATAACACCTCCAACTTTCATATTTAAATAGTTTTATAGTTATGATTGTTTAAATAAAAAAAAAAGAAAGAAGAATCAAAGAAAGGAAGTCTTATAGTTATGATTATTTAGGGGTGCCACTAATTAAGAAACCTTTTCTCAGTCCAGTCGATGGCCCAGTAATTGTGATAGTTTTAAGCTCCTTCTTAAGTATTTTGACTAAGTCACTGTCAGATGGAGATCCTCTGTTAAGGACCCCGGTTGGGCTTCCAGGAAGTACTATGGCAAGAGGATGGGACTTGCCATGATGTAAATGAATTGGGAATTTTCAACTAACCACAATTGTTGAAATTCTGATTCAAATCTCTGACTATTCTTTTTTTAATTTGTTTTATTCTTATCCAAACATCAGTGATAGTGCAGAGCACTGCTACTTCTCTTAACCCCAAATAGTTGCTGTATTTTAGAAGCACCTTCAACTGCGATTATTTCTAGTTTTGGCAGAGCAACACTAACTATAAAGAGACTTCTCAGTTTATACCCATACAACCCTAGTTTTGTATCCAAAAGGATTGGTTCGTTACCAATACAATCCTTGCTCTGATCAACCTCCCATGGCTGCTTCTTGCTTTGGCAGTGCAAATGCTGGAACTGTTTCTATTCCATCCACTGTTTTTGCCACCGGCATTGACGAAGATGTCCTAGCCAAAGGCTTCAAAACTGATGTCAGTGCCGTTCAGAAGATCAAGGCCGGTCTTGGAGCCAAGGCCAAGAATTGAGGCACCATCTTATTCTTCAAGTTAAAAATAGCTAGCCCGCTATCATTCCAATAATTCTTATCTTTATTTGGTTCTGCCTCCACGATGTTTTGTAGGCAAAGATAAGTTGCAGAAAACCAAATGTAGTAATCATCCTTGGCTAGCGTCTTGGTTTTCCTTGGTCTCTTTTCTGTTCTTGTTGTCCTGGTTTTTATAATTTCAATTAAAAAAATGACCAGCATTGAGAAAAACTAGGCTAAAAAAAGTTGAAGAAAGTGCAGTCCATTGCTTTTTCCTTGTTATGGGGAAACCTTTGGTACTTTGTAGCCTCATTAAGCATAATTTTTTATTCATGATTGAATTGAACACAATATTATTACCTCCATTAATGGAGATTGCAATGTCATCGAAGAAGTATTTTTAACTAAATTCTCTCTCAAAGAAAAAGATAAAGGACGAGAGGTACTCTATTAAAGATAATTTTAATTCTGTAAAATTGGTTTTATGTTTGTGACCTTAAACATAATATAATGTCTTCTCAATAAGATTTTCAAAAAATTGAATTACTTTAATGAAGCATAATTTTTCCCTAAACAATTTTTTTTGAAAAGAACCCTAAACAAAATTTACCATTATTCAAAATGAAATTAAGTTCACACTTTTAATTATTTTTTTTTTGTGCACCTATCCAAATGGGATATGATATCATTGATGTACTTTTGAATTATTGATTTTTTTATTTTTATCAATTTTTAATTATTTTTAGGTATTTTTTTCTTACCTTTTTGGTTGATTTACATAGAAAGCACTTGATTCTCATTGTAAGTAAAAATAACTATTATTATTTCATTAAGAGCAAACAATTAGATCCCTATTTATGATTCTTTTGCAATTAAGCATTCCTTGGTAAATTTTCTTATAGTAATGAATAATGACCTACCTCATTGTTGCCTGGCTAAATCATCGTGGACAAATTTTTGTAAATGTCCACTACTTTTACCTTTTTTAGTTGTTGGACAGTATGGCACTTACCACCATTAACAGAGACTGAATTCTCAAGGAAGAAGTATTTTGACCAAGTCTCCGTCAGATGCTCTGTTAAGGACCCTGGTTGGCTTTCCAGGAAGTGTTACGGCAAGAGGATGGGACTTGCAAGGACGTAAGTGTAAGACAAGGGACCAAACATCATTGAATTTCATGGGGCTTCACTTGTTTCTTTTGAATAAATGAAATTCTAACTAATGCAAAATTGACCTTTCGTCTTTGCTCCTAAATCAGTGACAGTACAGAGCACTATTATTTCTCTTCATCCCCAAAATAGTTGCTCTAGTTTAGACGCACCACTAACTATAAAGAGACTTCTGAGTTTATTTCTAGTTTTGTTTCCAAAAGCACTGGTTTGTTACCAATACTCACAACCCTAGCTCTGATCAACCTGCCATGGCTGTTTCTGCTTTTGGCAGTGTAAAATGCTGGAACAGTTTGTATTCCATCCACTGTTTTTGCCACTGGCATTGATGATGATGTCCTAGCCAAACGCTTTAAAACTCATGTCACTACCATTCAGAAGATCAAGGCTGGTCATCATGTTTCAGTAGAAATAAAATCATAGCAAGGCAGCTGCAGCAGGTAATGGTTTTCATTTTCCAGCACATCTAAATACAGCAAACAGGGATTTGCGCTTTATTCTATGGAAAGCTTATATCCACGAAAATTTAGAAAGAGAAAAGGGAGATCTGATTCTGTAAAACTCGACGGATTGGATCTTGCTTGAAGAGATGAATTATTGCTTTTATATGTTTTTATTGCTATGCTGATAAATTACTGTTTATATGGAATTATATTTATGGATCTCTCCCTTATGTCAAGATATATAAATTAAGAGTGTGATTGAGTATTATCTACTTTTCTTGTTTTTTTTTAAATAAAATATTTATAAGTAATGGCTAATTTTAAGTAAGAAATATTTCCAATGAATGCCAATTGCAAAGTTGTAGTACCATTTATCAAAAAATTAATCCATTTTGGAAATGAATAACTTCAATTTGATAACTTTTCTTAATCAATTAAAATTGACACATTTATAGTTTCACATGATACATTTTGAGATAAATCAATACCTTTTACAATACTATAATGACAAATATAAATACAAAAATAATGCAACCCAAATTTGATGGTAAGTAACAAAGTAAACAATCTCGTATAATTAAAATACAAAAAATTTAAATGATTTATCTCAACTTATATTCATTGCAAGAAGATTGACGAAATTTTAAGACAATTCTTTAACATTATCTTGTCCAGAAAGCAAACCTCTGACAAATAACATAGTGAAAAATATAGATGCGAAACCAAATCGAATTTGATGATAAATAACAAGCAAACAATCTAGCGTAATAAAATACACGAGAAATTACATAGTTTTCAATATCTACATCCACAGTCGAAGGTGGAAGAAATTTTACTATCATGCAGGAGGTTACAGTAGTTGCATGAGTCAAATGTAGCAAATATTAAACCCCATAATAATATCCCAAAAATCTTATCCATATCTACATTATGAAAGAACCTTTGTATTTAGGTTCTCTTAACAGTTTGGGTTAATTAAGTAAAGGCCTAAAAACTAGAATTGAAGCCACTGCTCAAAGACCACCAAGAATGGCCAAGATGGAACCATTGACATTGATTTTGAAAGAAGCAAAGGGGTTTTCCAACCAGCTTAGCTCTCCGGGCACTTCTCCCAACCACTCGAGCCACTACTGAGCAAGTGTTGCTTGACTCCATTCATAGATAACTAGTCAAAAAAAACCATTGTTATAAAGAAGCATTGCGGATAAAGATATGCAAAAAAAGGAAAGAAAAAAAAACTAAAGAAACATATAGAATCATTTATGCAATAGCTAATGCTTAGAGAATATCTGCATTTCAAAAATGGCCAGAGGGGAGTTGGCGGGCAAGTCATTGGCATCTCTTCTTTTTTTATGGAAAACCAAAATCTTAAATGTTAGAGCAATGTAAAACGAAAATCTATACACAACACATTCCTTATATATAATACAACAATAAATGAAAAGCCAATTAACCTTGAATTCAAGATCGTTAGACCAAGGTTCACTTTTTGAGAAGAGACGGTGAAAGAGTTGCATGTTGTGCAGTCTTAATTTGTTACCTGAAAGGAAAGCAGAGGTCAAGCTGTTCAATTACTTTCATCAGTAAGTCTTTATTGAAATTAAATACTCAAAGCAAAATTTAACTCTCACATAGAATTGCCATCAAACTGTAACATAGATAGTGATGATGCCATTGAGAGGAAAGCTTCCGATCCACCGATTCTAGTACTCTACTTCACAATGGCATTGGCAAGTTGAAATCCGTATCTACTCTCTCAAACTATCAGAAAAAGTTCATAATCCCAATAAAGGAATGCAAAAAGAAGTATGAAGTTTGGTGTTAATGGATTCCTTATAGAAAGCACATGAAATTGGTAAGACAAACCTATTAAGTGGTAAATTTTACCAATAGAAATTTCTCTTGGTTTCAATTCAATAACTGTCTGCTCTGGAAGGAAATTAGCAAGATGAAATCGTCCTGCTCCAAACAATGAAAACATGTCATCATCCCATTATAAACACATACAAAAAGAAAGAACTAATATTAATATATTCTTTACGAAAGCAATCTGTCTTGCAATCCTTTTCCATTTAATTTTGGTTTTGCTTCTGTAAAGATATGACACAAACATCCAATGTTGCCTCATTGTATAAGAGATGATTTTGCATTGATCTATGCATAAAAACAGGGGAAGTGAAACAACTGACAATAATCTGTCCATAACTCCATTTTATGCTTATGTTAAATAGAAGAAGTTAGGAATTGATATAACAAACTAAAAAATCAGAATAATTAGGTAACTTAAGTACATTTATAATACTGTTTTTTTTAATTTATCTGTACAAGAGTATAAAATTTAAGTATGCTATCTGTACTAAGTATAGGTGAATCAGTATACCAACTTGGATTACATGTATAGAACAAAGCACGAATCATTCAAATCCAGGAAGAAAAAAAAAGAATGAATTATCAGATAAAGGGAGAAAATATAAACAGAGGTGAAGAAAAATATGGGTACCGATATTGTATGATCATCATTGAATCTGTTGGCTATCAATATAAATAGTCAGGATGAGAGCAATGTGAGGCCACTGGATTCCAGTCTCCATTTTACATCTTTCATACACCTGGGGATATTCTTTGATTGACAATTCTTTGACACTTTGCAGCAGCCAAATGTAGCAAATAGTAAATGCCAGAACAGTATCCCAAAAATCTTCTCCATATACATTGGAAAGAACACTTGTATTTAGGTCCCCTTAACAGTATGGGTTAATTAAGTAAAGGCCTACAGATTAGAATTGAAGCCACTGCTCAAAGACCTCCAAGAATGGCTAATATGGAACCATTTAACCAGCTCAACTCCATACTATTCTCCCAATCACTCGAGCCACTATTCAGCAAGTGTTGTTTGCCTTCATTCACAGATAACTAGTCTAAAAAACCACCGTTATAAGCAAGCACTGAGGAACAAGATATGCAAAAAATCAAGAACAAAACTAAAGAAACTATAATATGTAGTCATCACTTTTGTAATAGATATGCTTTGAGAATATACCTGCAGTCCAAGAATGCCTTGAAAGGGAGTTGGTGAGCTAGTCATGACAGATCTTATTTTTCTATGGAAAATGAAAATTTTATAGCGTTATAGCAATGAAAAAATATTCAACATTCTGTGCACAGTAAATTCTATAAAGCAATAAGTGATAAGCTAATTTACCTTAAATTCGAGATCGTTAGACAAGGCTCACTTCTTGGGAAGAAAAGGTGAAAGAGTTGCATGCTGTGCAATCTTTGTCATCTGAAAAGACACCAGAGGTCAAGCTGTTAAATTATTTTCATAAGCTAGCCTTTATTGAATTCAAATACTCAAAGTAAAATTTTGCTCTCACATAGAATTGCCATCAAACTGTAACATAGATAGTGATGACGCTGTTGAGAGTAAAGCTTCCAATCCATGGATTGCAGTACTCTTCTTCACAATGGCATTGGCATGTTGAAATCAATTTGTGCTCTCTCAATCTGTCAGGAAAAGTCCACAATACCAATATAGACATGCAGAAAGAAGTATGAAGTTGGGTGTTAATAAATTACTTATAGAAAGCAAATGAAATTGGTAAAACAAACCAAATAAGTGGTAAATTTTACCAATAAAAATTGCTCTAGGTTTCAATTCAACAATGGTCTGCTCTGGAAGGAAATTAGCAAGATGAAATCCTCCTGCTTCAAACAGTAAAAAAATGTCATCATCCCATTATAAACACATAGAAAAAAAGAAAGAAATAATGTCAACATATTCCATACAAAAGCAAGCGCCTACAACAAGAAGAAGAGGAAACATTACCTATAGCATTATCTCCTCATTAGAAAAGCAGGAAGTGTACCAGCAGAATTTCACGTTATTTTCTATTATTAATAGCTTTCAGCTCAAGAGTCTTGTGGAGATAGGCCCTCTAACAAACTTTGTAGTTGCAAATTTTCAGGATACTCACTCTCACATCTCAGTTTCACCAGTGTTTCACATTAAATTCTGGTTTTGCTTCTAAAAAGATATGACACAAGCATCCAAGGTTGCCTCATTGTATATGAGATGATTTTGCATTGATCAATGCATAAAAACAGGGGAAGTGAAACAACTGACAATAATCTGTCCATAACTCCCTTTTATGCTTATGTTTTTTTTTTTTTTTGAAAGTTTTGATTTTATTAACATTATCAGATCAAAAGCAGAATGCCAATACAAATCTATGATCTAATCAGTTAAAGACTCCTTTTGGCATTCTAACTCTACTGACAAGATAACTGAACAATTACATCAACACTGCACAAAAAGCTTTTGACAACCTCTTACAGAAAACCCAAACTTTTGGTCAACCTAAATAAAATCCTATCCTCCAAACACAGATTAACATCATTGAAAAAGGTGAAAAGAGACATTTAGATATAACAAAGTGAAAAATCAGAATAATTTGATAACAGAGTTCATTCATACTGCCGTAATTTTTTTAAATTTGTCTATATAAGAGTATAAAATTTAATGCTTTGACTATAAATATGCTTTCTGCACAAGGGTTCCATCCAGAGCTAGTGAGATCCTAAATGCTTAAAATTTAGGATTTTAATTGAAGAATGAGAGATTGAAACAAGGAAAAAGTTCCCAATTGCAGTGAAATACTGGCAGAGTTTTGACATGAAGCTTTGGTCACATTTCATATTAGTAATATTTTACTTGACAAAACTAAAATTCAAAGTAAGAAAAGAAAAAAAAATCAATAATGTTAGTCCACTTAGAAAGAGGTAGCAAAGTCTGGAATAAATCCACTTTTGCATAGTCGACTTGGATTACATGCATACAAGAAATTACGTATCATCCAAATCCGATAAGAAAACAAAAAGAATTATCAAGTACAGGGAGAAAATATAAATAGAGTTGAAGAAAAATATGGTTACCTATATTGTATGATCATCATTGAATCTGTCGCCCATCAATTATAATAAATGGGATGTAAGCAATGAGAGGCCATAGGATTCTGGTCACCTTTTCACATCTTTCAGACAATTGGGGACATTCACTGATTGACAATACTTGCAAAGGGGTAAGGTGGAAAGTCTTGTAATTCAGGGCACTTACAAATCTCAAGTGTTTTGACCAAAGTGATCTTAGGTATGCGATTCCGCAAATCCCCCAGATCCAGATTAGGGCAATTTTGAACATTCAATTCTTGTAAAGAGGACCAGGGATGCCTCATTACTCTTGAGAAGTGTAAATTAGAAGTGAGATTAGGGCACCCCCAAATTACAAGTGTTTGAGAGACTGTCTCAAAGAACTCAGATTAGGGCAGCTGTAGATCCAAAATAGTTGTGAAGAGGTAAGGCTACGCACCCCTTCTTGCAAGTACGATGATTCCAGTTACTCACAAATTTTAAGTTCTTTGACGGATGTGAGATCAGGTATCCAGTCTGGCAAAGCCCTCCAATTATAGCAGTCCTTAGCAGATAATTCTTGTAAAGATGTATTGCAATTCTTGCAAAGCCGATGCGTCCCTTCTGGCATGTACTGTAATTCAAGGCACCCAAAATTTTTAAGTGTTTTAAGAGAAGTGAGATTGAGTATCCAGTCCAGTAAATCCCTTATATTAGGGCAATTTTCAGCACTTAATTCTTGTAAAGAGGTGAGGCAGCTCATCTTTTGCTGTAGCAGGAATTCCAATTTTGGGCAATCTTTCAATCTTAAGTATGTAAGAGAAGCGAGATTTTGTAGGAACTCTTCTGGCAGAGCTTCTAAATCCTTAATCTTAACAAGAGTCAGATGCTTCAAATTGGAGAGAGGAAGGGTAGTTGAAGAATAAGAATAAAAATGAGCCATGCAAAACAAAAATCTATACACAGCACATTCCTCATATATAATATAGCAATAAATGAAAAGCCAATTAACCTTGAATTCAAGATCATTAGACCAAGGCTCACTTCTAGAGAAGAGACAGTGAAAGAGTTGCTTGTTGTGCAGTCTTAATTTGTTACCTAAGAAGAAAGCAGAGGTCAAGCTGTTCAATTACTTTCATCAGTAAGCCTTATTGAAATTAAATGCTCAAAGCAAAATTTAATTCTCACATAGAATTGCCATCAAACTATAACATAGTGACGATGCTGTTGAGAGTAAAGCTTCCGATCCCTCGATTCTAGTACTCTACTTCTCAATTGCATTGGCAAGTTGAAATCCATATGTACTCTCTCAAACTATCAAAAAAAGTCCATAATCTTAATAAAGACATGCAAGAAGAAGTATTAAGTTAGGTGTTAATAGATTCTTTATAGAAAGCAAATGAAATTGGTAAAACAAACCGAATAAGTGGTAAATTTTACCAATAGAAATTTCCCTTGGTTTCAATTCCACAACTGTCTGCTCTGGACGGAAATTAGCAAGATGAAATTGTCCTGCTTCAAACAATGAAAACATGTCATCATCCCATTATAAACACGGACAAAAAAGAAAGAACCGATGTTAATATATTCTTTACAAAAGCAAGTGCCTACATCAAGAAGAAGAGGCAGAAACAGTACCTATAGCATTATCTCCTCATCACAACAAATACAGCAGGAAATGCACTAGCAGACTTTCACATTAGATTCTATTATTACTAGCTTTCAGCTCCAGAGTCTTCACTAGATATAGGCCCTCCAACAAACTTGTAGTTGTAAATTTTCAGGGATACTCTCACATCTCAGCTTATTTCACCAGTGATTCAATTATTTAGAATCTCTGTGATAGAAGCAATCTGTCTTGCAATCCATTTCGATTTAATTTTGGTTTTGCTTCTGAAAAGATAAGACACAAACATCCAATGTTGCCTCATTGTATAAGAGATTATTTTGTATTGATCAATGCATAAAACCAGGGGAAGTGAAACAACTAACAATAATCTGTCCATAACTCCATTTTATGCTTATGTTAAACAGAAGAAATTAGGAATTGATATAACAAATTGAAAATTAGAATAATTAGGTAACTTAAGTGCATTTCTAATACTGCTTCTTTTCTTAATTTATTTGTACAAGAGTAAAAATTTAATGCGTTCACAATAAGTATGGTATCTGTACAAAGAATCGGTGAATCAATATACCAACTTGGATTACACGTATGGAACAAAGCACGAATCATTCAAATCCAGGAAGAAAAAAAAAAAGAAGGAATTATCAGATAAAAGGAGAAAATATAAACAGAGGGAAGAAAAATATGGCTATCTATGTTGTATGATCATCATTGAATCTGTTGGCCATCAATATAAATAGTCCAGATGAGAGCAATGTGAGGCCACTGGATTCCAGTTTCCTTTTTACATCTTTCCGACAACTGGGGACATTCTTTGATTGACAATTCTTCGACACTTTGTAGCACCCAAATGTAGCAAACAGTAAATCCCAGAACAGTATTCCAAAAGTCTTCTCCATATACATTGAAAAGAACATTTGTATTTTTGTCCCCTTAAGAGTTTGGGTTAATTAATTAGAGGCCTACAGACTAGAATTGAAGCCACTGTTTAAAGAACTCCAAGAATGGCCAATATGGAACTATTGACATTGATTGTGAAAGAAGCAGAGGGGTTTTCCAACCAGCTCAGCTCCAGACTATTCTCCCAATCACTCAAGCCACTACTTAGCAAGTGTTGTTTGCCTTCATTCACAGATAACTAGTCTAAAAATCCATTGTTACAAGCAAGCATTGAGGAACAAGATATGCAAAAAATCAAGAACAAAAACTAAAGAAACTATAATATATAGTCATCACTTTTGCAATCGATATGCTTTGAGAATATACCTACATTTCAAGAATGCCTCGAAAGGGAGTTGGTGAGCAAGTCATGACACCTCTTATTTATCTATGGAAAATGAAAATTGTATAACATTATAGCAGTGAAAAAAAATTCAACATTCTATGCACAATAAATTTTATAGAGCAATAAGTGATAAGCTACCTTAAATTCAAGATCGTTAGATCAAGGCTCACTTCTTGGAAGAAAAGGTGGAAGAGTTGCATGTTGTGCAATCGTTGTCATCTAAAAAGACACAAGAACTCAAGCTGTTAATTTATTTTCGTGAGCTAGCCTTTATTGAATTCAAATACTCAAAGTAAAATTTAACTCTCACATAGAATTGCCATCAAACTGTAACATAGATTGTGATGACGCTGTTGAGAGTAAAGCTTCCAACCCATGGATTGTAGTACTCTGCTTCACAATGGCATTGGCAAGCTGAAATCAATTCGTACTCTCTCAATCTATCAGAAAAAGTCCATAATCCCAATAAAGACATTCAGAAAGAAGTATGAAGTTGGGCGTTAACAGATTCCTTATAGAAAGTCAATGAAATTGGTAAAACAAACCAATAAGTGTTAAATTTTACCAATAGAAATTTCTCTTGGTTTCAATTCAACAACAGTCTGCTCTTGAAGGAAATTAGTATGATGAAATCTTCCTGCTTCAAACAATGAAAAAATGTCAGCATCCCATTATAAACACCTAGAAAAAAAGAAAGAAATAATGTTAACATATTCCTTACAAAAGCAAGTGCCTATAAAATCTCAGCTTATTTCACCAGTGTTTCACATTAAATTTTGGTTTTGCTTCTGTAAAGATATGACACAAACATCCAATGTTGCCTCATTGTATAAGAGATGATTTTGCATTGATAAATGCATAAAAACAGGGGAAGTGAAACAACTGAAAATAATTTGTTCATAACTCTATTTTATGCTTATGTTTTTTTTTTTTTGAAAAGTTTTGATTTTATTGATATTATCAGATCAAAAGTCTATGAACTAATCAGTTAAAGACTCTTTTTGGCATTCTAACTCTACTGATAAGAAAACTGAACAATTACATCAACACTGCACAAAAAGCCTTTGACAACCTTTTACAGAAAACCCAAGCTTTTGGTCAACCTAGACAATATCCTCCAAAACAGATTAACATCATTGAAAAAGGTGAAAGAGACATTTAGATATAACAAAGTGAAAAATCAGAATAATTTGATAACTTGAATACATTCATACTGCTGTAATTTTTTTAAATTTGTCTATGTAAGATGATAAAATTTAATGCTTTGACTATAAATATGCGATATGCACAAGGGTTCCTTCTAGAGCTAGTGAGTTCCTAAATGCTTGGGATTATAATTGAAGAATGAGAGATTGAAACAAGGAAAAAGTTCCCAATTGCGGTGAAATACTGGCAGAGTTTTGACATCAAGTTCTGGTCACATTTCATATTAGTAATATTTAACTTAACAAAAATAAAATTCAAAGTAAAAAAAGCAAAAAGAAGTAGCAGAGAATGGATTAATCCACTTTTGCACAGTCGACTTGGATTATATGCATACAACAAATCACGTATCATCCAAATCCAGCAAGAAAACAAAAAGAATTATCGAGTGAAGGGAGAAAATATAAATAGAGGTGAAGAAAAATATAATTACCTATATTGTATAATGATCATTGAATCTGTTGCCCATCAATTATAATGGATGGGATGTGAGCAATGTGAGGCCACAGGATTCCGGTCTCCTTTTCACATCTTTCTGACAATTGGGGACATTCATTGATTGACAATAGTTGTAAAGAGGTAAGGCGGTCCATCCCTGTCAAGTCTTGTAAGTCAGGGCTCTTACAAATCCTAAGTGTTTTGAGGTGAGGGATCTTTGGTATGCTATCCAGCAAATCCCTCAGATTACAGCAATTTTGAACATACAATTCTTGTAAAGGGAAAAAAGGACTCATCTTCATTGGGACGCGAATTAAAGAGGGAAAGGGATGAATCTTTAGTGGCAAGGAATGCAAATCAGGACACCCTCGAATTAGAAGTGTTTTGGGAAAGGGAACAGCACGAGAAGAACTCAGATTAGGGCAATTGTAAATCCACAATTGTAGTGGAGAGGTAAGGCTATGCATCCCTTCTTGCAAGTATGGTAATTCAATGCACTCGCAAATACAGAGTTTTTTTAGGGAAGTGAGATAGGGTATCCAGTCTGGCAAAGCCCTCAAATTATGGCAGCTCAAAACATATAATTCTTGTAAAGATGTAAGCCGATGCGTCCCTTCTAGCATAGACTTTAATTCAACGCAATTCTCAATTTGAAGTGTTCTAAGAGAAGTGAGATTGAGTATCCAGTCCGGCAGAGCCCTCAGATTAGGGCAATTTTTAATCCCCAATTTTTGTAAAGAGGTGAGGCAGCTCATCTTTTGTGGCAACAACGATTCCCATTTAGGGCAGTCGGACAATATTAATCGTGCAAGAGAAGTGAGATTTTGTAGGAACTCTTCTGGCAGAGCTTCTAAATCCTTAATGTCAATAAGAGTCAGACGCTCCAAATTGGAGAGAGGAAGGGTAGTTGAAGAATAAGAATGATAAGTGCTCCCTGATGCTGATGATGATGCTTCTTCTGATGTCATGCTAGCCTCGATCATCTTCATCTTCAATGTTTGTTGAAAAGGCCTTGTACTAGTATTGCTCAACCTCAAATCTTGGTCGAGAGATGGAAACAGCGGCATGGAGGTTAAGTTTGGGGAGCCCCAGACTACCAACTTGGAAAGGCAAGGAAAACAAGGCAGCTCAGAAATTGATCCTTGGCTCTCATTCTTTGTCCTCCACCATCCTTTGAGATTGTAACATGCTGTGATCTCAAGGTTCTTAAGCGATGGGAAGAATGGTTTTCTTAGCGTGGAACAGGGCAAGGGGAAAGAATCTGCCACGTGTTCTAAAGCATCGAACCTTATAAGAGTAAGAGACTCAAGAGATGGAAGATGATCCAAGGGTGGCAGTTGTTCTAAAACATTGAAATCCTTAAGAGAAAGAGACTTGAGAGATGAAAGATGATCCAAGGGTGGCAAATGTTGGCAATTCCGACAACCGTGTATATCAAGTTGTACTAAATTAGTCAATGAAGATAGCCAACTCACAAACCTTGCTCCTTCGTAATCGGATACCTTCAGCTCTTTCAAATTCGGGTGTGGCTCAAGATTATTTAACAAGGACTCATCCTTTTCACTTGCCACTCCTGCTGGAGAGGAAGGAGTTCGCCGCACCAAAGGTTTCCAGTATAATTGCAAAGACTGAAGCCGTTTCTTTTTCTTTAAATTTGCCTCTTGAGATTCTAATTCCACATTCCTCACATTGTCTAAGTATTCAATTCTTAAGCAGTTTCCAAGGTCATTTAGGTCCCTCAACTCGTTCAACGTAGCTGCAGTTGATACATTGTCTTCAGCACTGTTCACAATAAATCTGCACAATCTTTGTAACGAAGTCAATTCCCCTAACCCTTTTGGCAAGCACTGCAGTCCATTGCACTGATCAATATTGAAATATTCCAAACTAATCAATTGTCGTATATCCCTTGGTAACTCTTTAAGTCTCCAACAACCTAAGAGTAATAGAGTTTGCAAATTGTGCAATTTAACTATTGCATCTGGGACCTCTTCCATCTCCTTGTTACCTGAAAGATTAAGGTATCTCAAGTGCTTCAATTCACCAATTGAATTTGGCAAAACAGTAATGCCCATCCAACTCAAATTCAACATACGTAAACAATTAAAGTTCGAAAAATTTGCATTTCGAAGGAATAGATCATCGAAAATGTGTGTCCGGAAAAACATAGTTCTTATCCCTTTTGTTTTCGACAAAATCGAAACAACGTTTTTGGAATTTGTTTCTAGTGACACATGACGAACTCCTTTCGAAATTTTTTCATTTTCTTCTTTCATCCAATGAAAATGAGGAGCTGCAATTGATAAAGCAAAATCATGGATAAGGTCATGCATTTTATAACAAATATTCCCAACATCAGTTTTCCCCTCTTGAAAAAATGATCTTGACAACAAATCATTAAAATATTCATCACCAATGTGTTGTATATTCTCATTTCCCTCTCGTAATTGAATGTAACCATGTGCTCGCCATGAATGGATCAACTCATCTTTATATATTATGCAGTCTTTTGAGAAAAGCGAACAAAAAGCAAAACATTGTTTCAAATGACTCGGTAAGTGATTGTAACTCAATCTTAATACGGGGAAAACATTATCATCTTTTTCAAGTAACTCCCAGATTCCATTTTCTTGGACAGATGACCAATAATTTTTATTAGGCTTTTGTCTCATTAAACCTCCCAAACATTTGATAGAAAGAGGAACTCCTTTGCATCTTTGTGCAACATCTTCTCCAATTACTTTAAAGTCTAGATCGATTTCGCCTTGGCCTTCAAATGCCACTTGCTTAAACAAAGTCCAAGATTGATACTCATTGAGACCTTCTAAAAGGTAAGGAACGTGAACCCCCATAGTAGATGCAACCGCCTTACTACGAGTTGTCACAAGAATTTTGCTTCCGGGAGCACCAAAGACTAGATACTTTGAAAAATCATCCCATTTTAAATTGTTTTCATTCCACACATCATCCAACACAAGTAAATATCTCTTTCCTCTTAATCCTTTTTCAAGTTTTGTTTGAACGTGATCTAGATCCAAGTCTTCCACTGTGCCATATCTCAAAGACTTCAAGATTTTCTTAAAAATCATACTGATATCAAATTCTTGAGAAACCCGCACCCATATCTGTTGATCGAAGTAGCGTTTTACTTTTACATCGGCGCACACCAATTGAGCCAGAGAGGTCTTTCCTAAACCTCCAAAACCAACAATAGCAACAATATTGGAGATGTTGTCACCATGATTTTGCTCCTTCAACAATGATTCTATAATGTGCTCTTTATCTTTCTCTCTCCCTATTATTAATTCCGGTCTCACCTTTGAGGCAGTCTCCCTGTCAGTATTCTTAGCTTTCATATCCAGTATTACAACTCTCTCCCTCAAGTTAAACTTAGACATATCTGCCGCCACCGCGTCCAGCCTCTCTCTAATCTCCTTAATTCTATGACCCATCTTAAGAGCAAATGCTAGAGGGTTGGAGGATGAAAAGAACTTGCTTACCTGTCCCCGATCAAGCACCTTCTGGCGTAGGATTTCATAGTCAAATTCATCCAACAAGTCGTCTGCATCATAGACAACGTCTTCCAGCCGAAGTATCCAGTTTTTCAAGGCACGGTCGCTCTCCTGCTTCTCATCAGCATCAAGAAGGATGGCATTTATGGTGCTGAGAGTCTCTTGAAGCTTCTCCAGATCCTTCTTCAGCCCGAAAATCAAGCCAAGCTCTTGCCCAGCAAGCCACACCAACTTGGACAAGATGTTACTGACCATCTCGTATGGAATTGCTTCTGCCATCGATCGATTGTATATCTTTCGTCCTCTTGGTTGAAAATGGATCTAAACCTGATAACAGGGAAATAAAATGCTTCAACAATACTACTTCATCAAAATTAAAAGCAACCATGTGAGGTAGGTAGGCAGGCCTAGTTGGCTTTAATGAGCTGCTACCATTGGCAAAATAAGTTGGTCCTCTCGTTACCTAGCTTCCTTCTCTAAGTGCATTTGGCTATACTTAGATTGGTTTTGATTGATCGTCTCAAAAACTCATATGATCTTAATACTAATAACACAATCGAACTAACACCTAAGAAAACACAATAAAGAAAGACCAAGTGGACTTGACCTGATATGATCAGATATTGCTGCAACCATAATATGCAGGTGCTCTCGACCATTATCTATATACACGTGTGTGGCGATTAAAAATGGGATAAGATGAAAACATTGTAAACTAACAACACTCTTCCATATCCTGCAATTACTACTAATTTCTATCATATACGTCTTATTAGAATGAAATTTAAGCATACGTTTATTGATATATTTTTGCATATTTTAAAGTCATAATATTAAAACTATTTCATTCTAAAGTGCTACACATAGTATATTACTAAATATTCATAGGATTTAGAAGTAAAGAAGTAAAGTAGAAATTAATTAATTTTATTGCTAACTTAAAAAAGAAGTCAAATTCATAAATGAGAAGAGAAATATATAGAGCATATAAAAAAAATTATACGGAGAATATAATATGTTCAGTTGAAACTTACCTGAATTGAAATGGAATTACTTCACCAACTCCGGAGATCGGGAAACCACAATTAAGGAAAGGAAAAGTTGCTAACAAGGATCAAACTAAAGTAATTTAAGAGATCAACTGTTTTTTTTTTTTTTTGTTTGCAGAGTTAAACAACAGAGATGTTTTTCTTCTTTAAGCTAAAAGAAAAGTGAGAAAATAAAATGGAAGAGTAGGTTTTGTTGAGTAAGAAGAAGAGCAAGGCATGCAGAAATCAAACAAACTCTTGGAATAGTGCAGATGATAGAAGAAGATGCTTAAATGGGAACTGTACGAGGATGAAGTAATAAACTTTGATGATTCTATCTCAGATGTTCTGCTTGTGTTTCCAGGAAGTGTAATGGAAAGAGGATAGGACTTGCGAGGATGTCCACACTTTGAAAATGAATTCCCCTTTCTCTTCTTCCCAAAACATGTGACAGTGGGTCCACACTTTGAAAATCATGAGCACCTTTGAATTATGGTTTATTTCTTTTATTCAAAAAATAATAAATCCGAATATCTTTTACTTTATGACTCTTACACGAACAAATTAAGCCTAATGCGGAAAATGAATTTACCAAACAAAAAGGAAAATTTTCAAAATTTTTTTAGATATTTTTTATTCATGATTAAATTGAATACAATATTAATGCCACCATTAATGGAGAGTGTAAAAGTATTTTTGATAAATTCTCTTTCTAAAAAAAAATAATGATGGATATGTTCTCTTGAAAGGAAATTTTAACTAATTAATGTAAAATTAACTTCATATTTGTGATCCTGAACATAATAATGTAAAATTTACCATTATTCAAAAGACCATTTTTTTTCTTTGTGCTCCTACGCAATGGGACACGAAATTATTGTTGCACTGTTGTTTTATTCATTTTTTTTTTATCATCTTTCACTTACTTTTCAGTATTAATTTTTGACTGACTTGGTTGGTTTACATGAAAAACACTTGACAATCTTTGAAAATAAAAACTATTATTATTATTATTTCGTAAATGTATGTAGGAGTAAATACTTAATTATCCCTTTTTATGATTCTACTGTAAGTAAATATTAGTTGGTAAATTATTTTCTCATAATGAGTAATGACTTACTTTTAAAAGCTTTTTTGAGTAATTGATATGATCCCTTTATTATTGTCCTTCGCATTTTTTTTCATTTTGCAATTATTTTTCCCTTCGAGGTCCATTTAATTTAGTACAAGGAGATTCCCAGAGCTTTCTCACGGATTGTTGTCCCTTTTTACTAGTGAGACATGGAATCAAGAGCACTTTTGAATTAATGGTTTTCTAGCAATGAACAATAATTTCATTGTTACCTGGTTAAATCATCATGGACAAATTTTAGTGAGCAAAAAAAAAAAAATCTTCTACTCATATATCATTCTATTCACTCTTAGAAGTTTGTTTATCAACTAGTTGCTTAGTTAAAAAAATTATAACAATTAATCAACTTTTAATATTACGATTGAAATAAGTCCTTTACCTTATAAAGTTAAAGTCTTGAATAGCATTATAAATTAATGATGACATTAATTTATGACAAATTTACTTTTCAAAGAAAAAAAAAAGAACTTCTTCCTTTATACTTGTTCTTTTTGGTGGTAGCCTTGGCGTAGTAATGGCTTCTCCCAATAATTACTAGTCAGTGGTTGTGATCAGGGTTGTTAATTAATCCAAGAACCTTAAATTTAAAACTTTAATTACCTAAATATCTTTTACTTTATGGAATTATTGGCTTCACTTTTTCATTTCTTTTTTATTAAAAATTATTATTTAACAAATAATAAAATCTCACTCCAAAATCTTAAATTATTAAAACACAATAGATGTGCTGATGAATATTAAATTATAAATTTTAGTTACCATAAAAAGTGATTATTAAAGGGAAATAGATAATTATATCCATCATCTCTCGGAGAAATTTTAATTAAAAAAATGGCCAACATCAAGTAAAGCTAAGCCAAAAATTATTTAAGAAAGTTTTGTCAATTGTTTTATTTCTTGCGATTGGAAAATTTTGGTCATTTGTTGTCCAATTGATTATTTTTGCTTCTTAGTTAATAAAAAAGTATCAATATGAAAGGATTTTTTTTATTCCAGCTTTAAAAAAATTAAGTCTAATGCGGAAGCCAACTTTATTAGAGTAAAAAGGAGATTCTCGGAACTTTCTCAAAGTTTTCTTTTGAAAAACTAAAATTAAGAAGTCTACAATAACAAAATCACAACCATATCATGCATTCTTATAGAATTTTCATAAACACTTTACAATAACAAATCGAAGTTTTGGAGTTTTCATAATGCTAGACCAATTTCCCTCCTTAAGTCTTCAATGAAGTTAATATAAAAAAATAATCCCTAACCAATTCTACATATAATCAACAACTCAATATTAATATTATAAACTTCTAGAAAAAGAAAACACAATAAAGAAAATGACTGCATATTGTCTTCCTTCAAATAATCATAAGTAAGAAAAAACTTCCATGAAGCTATTTTATATTAAGAAGGAACTACTACTACTAATTATTAAGGACCATAAAATACTGCAAAGGGGGAAATGCAAATTCTGTCAAGCTAAGATGAAAGAATAACGTAATTTGAAAATAGGAAATATGTGTCAATGGATCTTTTTAGTTTTAATACAATTTTACCATTTATTTACTCTTTTACCTTGGTCATTTACTCATTTTTAATTAATTATGATTTTACTTTTCTGTTATTTATTTCTCACTTAACTTATTAAGAAATAAAAAAATTAGTTGTAAAAAAAAGTAAAGAAATAAAAACAAAAGAAACGATGAAAGGAAGCTTAAGAATATTTTTTAAAATTTTTGGTAGGAACGTGCAATGCAAAATGCATAGGTGTGTCTTCATAATTAATCTTAGATGTGGAAATGTAGCTACTGGAAGATGTCCTTGGGATTGTTTTTCCAGAAGATGAAGGCCAAAACTTGATGCACCAAAAATGGGCTACCATTCCAATAATTCATATTTTTATATGATTCTGCATCCATGATATTTCATTCATTAGTTTTAAAATTTTTTTAATATTTATTTTAAAAACTATACCAATTTTTATATTTATTTGTTAATGATATAGTATCATTTGATAAACTGATTATGTATAAAAACTATAAGAATCAGTACATCAAATATAAATCTTTTTTTGTTATTGAATTTCAAATCCGTAGAGGAGAACAAGGGCCCAAAATAATTTGTCTTGTGAAAGTATTGGCCTCGCCTTTTGTTTTTTTTTTTTAATAAAAAAATTATACTGCTAGTAAAAAGTAATATTAATATCTCAAATTCCAAAATCTTAAATTATTAAAACATGTTGTATATTTTGATTAAAGATCACTTGAAACTTTCATAAAATACAAATCTTTCTGATTTTAATTTTAACTAATAAAAAGTTTTACAGAGAGAAAAAATAATTAACAAAGTACTTTACCTTTATGAAAATGTTGATCACAAGAGAAGGGAATGTTGATCTACCAACTTGAAAATTAAAAAAGCTGCAGATGTAAAAATTCTTATCACTGGTCATGTGTATATTAATTAAAAGTATTTTTTTCATATTAAAGTAAAAGCATAGTATTATCATTCTATAAAATACTTTCTCAAAATATCCATAAATGTCGGTAAAAATGAAAAAAAATATGAATATTTATAATAATTAAAAATTTTAGAATGAAATTTTAGTATATGTTTATTCATATATTTTACATATTTTAAAGTCATAATATTAAAACTATTTCATATTAAAGTGCTACACATAGTATATTATTAAATGTTCATAGGATTAAGAAGAAAAGAAGTAAAGTACAAATTAATTAATTTTATTTTTCAATTTAAAAAATAAGAAGTCAAATTCATAAATGATAAGAGAAATTGAGCACATAAAAAAACTAAATATGGAGAATCTAATATTTGTTTATTGAAACTTACCTTAATTGAGATGAAATTACTTCAACTCCGGAGATCCGGAAACCAAAATTAAGAAAAGGAAAAGTAGTTAACAAGGTTCAAACAAAAGCAATTCAAGAGAACTGTTTTTTTTTTTTTTTGCAGTGTTAACGAACAGAGATGCTTTTCTTCTTTGAGCTAAAAGAACAGTGGGAAAGTGAAGGAAAATAAAATGGAAGAGTAGGTTTTGTTGAGTTCAAAGAAGAGCAAGGCAGAAATCAAACAAACTCTGGGGATAGTGGAGAGACAGAAGAAGATGCTTAAGTGGGAAGTCTAGGAAGAGAAATGGGAAAATATTGGCAAGTTGGGTCAAAGTCGTCCCATGTGAGTTTCCGCACTAATTTTATTCTCTTTTCTTTGATAATAACCAGCTACAATAGGACGAGAGTCGGTATAGAAAATTAATAAACTTTGTCTTATTCTTTCTCAGATGTTCTGCTAAGGACCCTGCTTGCCTTTAATTTCCAGCAATTGTTATGGCAAGAGGATGGGACTTGCCAGGAAACTCAACACGATGTTACTGACCGCAAGGCGTGGAATTACTTCCGCCATGGATCTACAACTTGGTTGAAACGAATCTAAAGCAGATAATAGAGAAATGCAAGCAAACCTAACGCGGTGTTGAATTATTGGGTCTGTCTCCATTGACAGGACAGCTTAGAGATAGACTTTGATTGAATGCGGTTGAAAGAGTTAACAAGAGAGGGGCCATGGCAATGGCATGCTCATGCTCATGCTCAGTTCCTGAGCTCCCCTTTTCTCTTGCTGTCCAAACAACAGCCTTAGATCTACTTGAATTATCAATGCATATTTATATGTTTCGTCAGGCTCTTAAGATCATAAGCAAAAAACAGAAAAATGTAGGACCACCCTCCTTTGGCTTCTTTACCTGATTCGAAAGCACATTTGCTGATGGTTATAAGTACAACAGTCCAAGGTATCCAAAGGGAAAAAGAAAAGTTAAAATAAATAAAAGAGAAAATTGTGAAAAAATACCTTCGTAATAATGGTATTTAAAAAATGATTGTCTCTATAATTTTAACTGTTTGTAAATAATTTTTGACAGGATTTGACAAGAATACCCTTTAAACAATTTCAGATAAATTAAAATAGTTTCAATTTTCTCTATCCCGTCATTCAGACAAAAATTTCAAAATTAAATATTGTTTTCTTTCTCTACTCAAATACTATTTATCTTGCCATCTAAAGAGTAAAGATGACATCAAACTATTTTTTTATTTTATTTTATCTTTTTATATGGTAGATCTTGTTGTTCTCAAGGGCGATAAACTGCGATTTCGCTCTGATTGCAGGTAGTATGATGAATGTGGTAACTGGATGCTTTCTGATGATGACTAGTTTCAAAACATGTGCTACGATGAAGATGCCTATGTTGATGAGTTGGATCGAATTGGTTAAAATGATGGGCTCATGGAGAAGTAACAACTAAAGTATGTTTGATGGGTTTTATGATAGTTCACAATTTTGTTGTGTTTGGAATTGAGATGATTGTTAAGCATGTTTGCTGAGAATTTTAATTTTTTTATGAGATTTTGAGTTAAAATTGTTTAGGGAATATTTTGTTTTTGCATAAGAGGAGTGAGCAAGGCCCTCCCGATAGAGATATATTTGGTCTTACTTTGAATGGTTATGGAGTTTTGTAACTTATTTTTTATGAAATGCACAATTTCATGGCTTAGCAAAAAAAAAACATGTATTTTAGGTTTTTGAGTTTATTGGTTTATTCATAGAATTTCAAAATTGAGAAGTTAAAATTGATTAGACTGGTTTTTAAGTATTACGAGACTGGCTTTTAAGCATTGCGTGACTTAATCATTGCGTGACTGATTTTTAGGCATTACGTGATTGGTTTTAAACATTACATAATTGGTTTTTAGGCTTTGCGTGACTGATTTTTAAGTAATGCCTAAGTCACACAATGCATCAGAAACTAGTCACGCAATGCCTTATTAACTAGTCACGTAATGCCTTACTAACAAGTCACGCAATGCCTTACTAACAAGTCACGCTATGCCTATCAATTAGTCACACAATGCCTTACTAAAATTAGTCATATAATGCTTAAACACTAATTACGCAATGTCCAAAGTCAGTCATGCAATGCCCAAAGTCAGTCACACAATGTTCAAAATTAGTCACGCAATGCCTAAAAATTAGTCACTCAATGCCTTACTAAAAATTAATCATATAATGCTTAAACACTAGTCACGCAATGTCCAAAGTCAATCACGCAATATTCAAAATTAGTCATGCAATGCTTAAAAACTACCAAAACTACTAACTTTTATTTAACAAGATCAATAATTTCAAACAATACACCATATTCCATTTAACAACATAATTAATAAGTATACTTACTTGAGAAAAAATACTCAACATGTTCAAAGGTTTTTCTTCATATATAAAAAATCACTCCAAAATGTTTAAAAATGCTCAAAACGCTCAAAAGTTTTTTTCATGAATCAAAAATTATTCTAAAATACTCAAAATGCTTAAACATTTTCCTTAATGATAAAGAATATTTCAGAGATGAATAGTTTAGCGAGAAAAACTCAAAGAATATGAGTTCGTTTGAAGCACAAAACTAAACATACTTGATCCATTAATAGGTTTTGGGTTGAGACGCGAAATTAAATAAATGAGTCGATTTCATTAAGAGTAATTTTGTCAAAAATGCCTAAAAACAATAAAAATTATAAAGAGGTCTATTATCAGAAATGCCTTATGTATGAACCCCATTTTAAAAACACCCTAAATAAAACCTAAAATGACTTAGAAAAAGAGTCATTGTATTAGGTTACAAAAGCTAGCATGGCGGAGTTCCCTGCCCTTAATTGCCTGAGTGTCTCCTTTAACCACTTTGGAGTACCCTGCGGGCACCCACAACCCATCTTACATCCACCCTCGTTTCGTTGAGCTTCTCGTCTTTGTGTTTCCCAAAGGACTGGTTCATTACCAATACAATCCTAGCTTTGATCAACCTGCCTTGGCTGTTCTTGCTTTGGCAGTGCAAATGCTGCAACTGTTTCTGTTCCATCCATTGTTTTTGCCACTGGCGTTGATGACGATGTCCTAGCCAAATGCTTTAAAACTGATGGCGCTACCGTTCAGGAGATCAAGGCCAAGAATTATAGCACCATCTTACTCTTCAAGTGAAAATTAGCTATTATTCTAATAATCCATATCTTTATTTGGTTCTGCCTCCATGATGTTTTGTAGGCAAAGATAAGTTGAAGAAAACCAAATATTATTCAAAAACTAAGCTAAAAAATGTTGAACAAAGTGCAGTCAATTGTTTTTTCCTTGTGATGGGGAAAACTTTGGTCATTTGTCGCCTCATTAAGCATAATATTTTATTCATGATTAAATTGAACACAATATTATTACCTCCATTAATGAAGGTTGCAATGTCATCAAAGAAGAATTATTAATTAAATTCTCTCTCAAAGTAAAAGATAAAGTACGGAAGTGCTCTATTAAGATAATTTTAATCTGTAAAATTGGTTTTATGTTTGTGATTTTAAACATAATATAATATCTTCTTCATAAGATTTTCAAGAAATTGAATTACTTAAATGAAGCATAATTTTTCCCTAAATTTTTTTTTTAAAAAAAAGAAAGAATCCTAAACAAAATTTACCATTATTCAAAATGAAATTTAGTTCACAATTTTAATTTTTTTTTCTTTGTGCTCCTATCCAAATGGGACATGAAACTGTAACATGTTGGAACAGTTTGTATTCCATCCACTGTTTTTGCCACTAGCATTGATTATGAAGTCCTAGCCAAAGGCTTTAAAACTCATGTTACTACCATTCAGAAGATCAAGCCTGGTCATCATGTTTCAGTAGAAATAAAATCATATTAAGGCAGCAGCAGGTAATGCTTTTCATTTTCCAGTGCATCTGAATACAGCAAACACAGATTTGCGCTTCATTCTATCAAAAGCTTATATCCATGAAAATTTAGAAAGAGAGAAAAGGAGATCTGAATCTGTAAAAATTGATAGATTTGATCTTGCTTGAAGGATGAATTACTGTTTTTATGTTTTCATTACTGTGTTAATAAATTACTATTTATATAAAATTATATTTATGGATCTCTACTTTATGTTAAGTTATATATATTAAGGTGTGATTGAGTATTATCTACTTTTCATGTTTTTTAAAAATAAAATATTAATAATTAATGGTAAATTTTAAGTAAAAAATATTTCTAATGAATGCTGGTTGCAAAGTTGTAGTGACATTTATTGAAAAATTAATCTGTTTTGGAAAAGAGTAACTTCAATTTTATAACTTTTCTTAATTAATTAAAGTTGAAACATTTATGATAGTTTCACTCGATACATTTTGAGATAAATCAACACTTTTTATAATAATATAATGAAAAATATAACTACAGAAATGAAGTAATCCATATTTGATAGTAAATAACAAAGCAAACAATCACGTATAACAAAAATACAAAAAATTCACATGATTTATGCTAACATATAATCATTGTAAGAGGATTGACGAGATTTTAAGACAACTCTTTAACATTATCTCGTCAAAAAAGTAATACTTTTGACAGATAATGTAATAAAAAATATAAATATGAAACCAAACCGAATTCGATGATAATTAGCAAGCGAACAATCTAATATAGAAAAACACATGAGAAATTACGTGGTTCGGCTTAATAGCCTACATCCACGGTCGAAGGGTGAAAGTGATTTTACTATGATGCAGGAGGTTACAGTAGCTTAAACACCCAAATTTAGCAAATTGTAAAGCCTAGAATAGTATCCCAAAAGTCTTCTCCACATGTACATTCCGAAAGAACCTTTGTATTTAGGTCCTCTTAACAGTTTGGGTTAATTAAGTAAAGGCCTAAAGACTAGAACTGAAGCCACTGCTTAAAGACCTCCAAGAATCGCCAAGATGGAACCATTGACATTGATTTTTGAAAGAAGCAAAGGGTTTTTCCAACCAGCTTTGCTCTCCAGGCACTTCTCCCAATCACTCGAGCCACTACTTAGAAAATGTTGCTAGACTCCATTCACAGGTAACTAGTCAAAAAAAACCATTGTTATAAAGAAGCATTGACAAGATATGCCAAAAATTAAGAACAGAAACTAAAGAAACTTTAACATATAGAATCATGTATGCAATAGATAATGCTTTGAGAATACCTACATTTCAAAAATGGCTGGAAGGGAGTTGGTGAACAAGTCATTGGCACCTCTTCTTTTTCTATGGAAAACGAAAATCTTAAATGTTAAGAGCAATGCAAAAATATTGAGGACTCTATACACAGCATATTCCTCATATATAATATAGCAATAAATAAAGAGTCAATTAACCTTGAATTCAAGATCGCTAGACCAAAGGCTCACTTCTTAGGAAGAAAAGGTGAAAAAGCTGCATACTGTGCAGTCATTGTTATCTAAAAAGAAACCAGAGGTCAAGTTGTTCAATTAGTTTCATCACTTAATCTTTATTGAATTCAAATATTCAGAGCAAAATTCAACTCTCACATAGAATTGCCATCAAACTATAACATAGATAGTGATGATGCTGTTGAGAGTAAAGCTTCCGATCCATCGATTCTAGTACTCTACTTCACATTTGGATTGGCAAGTTGAAATCTGTATGTACTCTCCCAAACTATCAGAAAAATTTCATAACCCCAATAAAGACATGCAAAAACAAGTATGAAGTTAGGTGTTAATAGATTCCTTATAAAAAGCAAATGAAATTGGTAAGACAAACCGAATAAGTGGTAAATTTTACCATTAGAAATTTCTCTTGGTTTCAATTCAACAATTGTCTGCTCTGGAAGGAAATTAATGCTTTCACAATAGGTATGCTATCTGTACACAGTATAGGCAAATCAGTATACCGACTTGGATTACATGTATCGAACAAAGTAGGAATCATTCAAATCCAAGAAGAAAAAAAAAGAAAGGAATTATCAGATAAAGGGAGAAAATATAAACAGAGGTGAAGAAAAATATGGTTATCTATATTGTATGATCATCATTGAATCTGTTGGCCATCAATATAAATAGTCAGGATGAGAGCAATGTGAGGCCACTGGATTCCGGTCTCCTTTTTACATCTTTCCCGCAGTTGGGAACGTTCTTTGATTGACAATTCTTTGATACATTGCAGCACCCAAATGTAGCAAATAGTAAATCCCAGAACAGTACCCCATAAGTCTTCTCCATATATATTGGAAAGAGCATTTGTATATAGGTCCCCTTAACAGTTTGGATTAATTAAGTAGAGGCCTATAGACTAGAATTGGAACCACTGTTTCAAGACCTCCAAGAATGGCCAATATGGAACTATTGACATTGATTTGGAAAGAAGCAAAGGGGTTTTCCAACCTGCTCAGCTCCAGACTATTCTCCCAATCACTCAAGCCACTACTTAGCAAGTGTTTTTTGCCTTCATTCACAGATAACTAGTCTAAAAATCCATTGCTATAAGCAAGCATTGAGGAACAAGATATGCAAAAAATCAAGAACAAAAACTAAAGAAACTATAATATATAGTCATCACTTTTGCAATAGATATGCTTCAAGAATATACCTGCATTTCAAGAATCCCTCGAAAGGGTGTTGGTGAGCAAGTCATGACACCTCTTATTTTTCCATGGAAAATGAAAATCTTATAATGTTATAGCAGCAAAAAATATTCAACATTCTACGCACAGTAAATTATAAGAGCAATAAGTGATAAGCTAATTTACCTTAAATTCAAGTTTGTTAGACCAAGGCTCACGTCTTGGGAAGGCAATGTGAAAGAGTTGCATGCTGTGCAATGGTTGTAATCTAAAAGGACACCAAAGGTTAAGCTGTTAAATTATTTTCATGAGCTAGCCTTTATTGAATTCAAATACTCAAAGTAAATTTAACTCTCACATAGAATTGCCATCAAACTGTAACATAGATGGTGATGACGCTATTGAGAGTAAAGCTTCCAATCCATGGATTGTAGTACTCTTCTTCACAATGGCATTGGTAAGTTGAAATCAATATGTACTCTCTCAATCTATCAGAAAAAGTCCATAATCCCAATAAAGACATGCAGAAAGAAGTAAGAAGTTGGGTGTTAATGTATTCCTTATAGAAAGTAAATGAAATTGGTAAAACAAATCAAATAAGTGGTAAATTTTACCAATAGAAATTTCTTTTGGTTTCAATTTAACAACAGTCTACTCTGGAAAGAAATTAGCAAGAAAAATCATCCTGCTTCAAACAATGAAAAAATGTCATCATCCCATTATAAACACATACAAAAAAGAAAGAACCGATGTTAATATATTCTTTACAAAAGCAAGTGCCTACATCAAGAAGAAGAGGCAGAAACATTATCTATAGCAATATCTCCTCATCACAACAAACACAGCAGGAAATGTATAAGCAGACTTTCATATTAGTTTATATTATTACTAGCTTTCAGCTCAGTAGTCTTGACTGGATATAGGCCCTCTAATGAACTTGTAGTTGCAAATTTTCAGGGATACTCACTCTCACATCTCAGCTTATTTCACCAGTGATTCAATTATTTAGAATCTCTGCGATAGAAGCAATTTGTCTTGCAATCCATTTCCATTTAATTTTGGTTTTGCTTCTGAAAAGATATGACACAAACGTCCAATGTTGCCTCATTGCATAAGAGATGATTTTGCATTGATCAATGCACAAAAACAGGGGACGTGAAACAACTGACAATAATCTGTCCATAACTCCATTTTATGCTTATGTTTTTTTCTTTTTTTTGAAAAGTTTTGATTTTATTGATATTATCAGATCAAAAGTCTATGACCTAATCAGTTAAAGACTCTTTTTGGCATTCTAACTCTATTGATAAAATAACTGAACAATTACATCAACACTGCACAGAAAGCTTTTGACAACTTTTTACAGAAAACCCAAACTTTTGGTCAACCTAAACACAGATTAACATCATTGAAATAGGTGAAAAGAGACATTTAGATATAACAAAGTGAAAAGTCAGAATAATTCGATAACTGAGTACATTCATACTGCTGTAATTTTTTTAAATTTGTCTATATAAGAGTATAAAATTTAATGCTTTGACTATAAATATGCTATCTACACAAGGGTTCCATCACAAGCTAGTGAGATCCTACATGCTTCAAATTTAGGATTATAATTGAAGAATGAGAGATTGAAACAAGGAAAAAGTTCCCAATTGCAGTCAAATACTGGCAAAGTTTTGATATCAAGTTTTGGTCACATTTCATATTAGTAATATTTAACTTAACAAAAATAAAATTCAAAGTAAGAAAAGAGAAAACAAATCAATATTGTTAGTCCACTTAGAAAGAAGTAGCAGAGAATGGATTAAATCCACTTTTGCATAGTCGACCTGGATTACATGCATACAACAAATTACAAATCTTCCAAATCCAGGAAGAAAAAAAAATTATCAAGTAAAGGGAGAAAATATAAATAGAGGTCAAGAAAAATGTGGTTACCTATATTGTATGATCATCATTGAATCTGTCGCCCATCAATTGTAATAGAAGGGATGCGAGCAATGCAAAGCCACAGGATTCCAGTCTCCTTTGCACATCTTTTCGATAATTGGGGACATTCACTGATTGACAATACTCGTAAAGAGGTAAGGCATCCATCCTTTCTGGCTAGTCTTGTAATTCAGGGCACTTACAAATCTAAAGTGTTATGAGGGAAGTGATCTTGTAAGGTATGCGATTCAGCAAATCATTCAGATTAGGGCAATTTTGAATATTCAATTCTTCTAAAGTGGAAAAGCCATGCCTCGTTCTCTAGGAGCTTAAATCAGAGCACACCCGCATTAGAAGTGCTTTGAGAGAATGTGTGGAAGAACTCAGATTAGGGAAATATTCAACCATCAATTGTTCTAAAGAGGTAAGGCTTTGCATCCCTTCTTGCAATTACGGTGATTGAAAGCACTCGCATATATAAAGGTCTTTGAAGGAAGTGAGATTGAGTATCCAGTCTGGCAAAGCCCTCAAATTATGGCAATAAACATATAATTCTTCCAAAGATGTAAGTCGAGTCGTCCCTTCTGGCATGTACTGTAATTCAAGGACTTCCAAATTTCAAGTGTTTTGAGGGAGGTGAGATGGAGTATCCAGTCTGGCAAAGCCCTCAGATTAGGGTAATTGCCTACTGACAATGCTTTCAAGGTAGTAGCAATTCCAATTTAAGGCAGTACGGCGGCAGGAACTCTTCTGGCAGAACTTTTAAATCCTTAATGTCTTTCAGACTCAGACGCCCCAAAAGTCTTCTCCGTATGCACATTATGAAAGAACCTTTGTATTTAAGTCCTATTCAACAGTTTGGGTTAAGTAAATGCCTAAAGAATAGAATTGAAGCCACTGCTCAAACACCTCCAAGAATGGCCAAGATGGAGCCATTCGCATTGATTTTGAAAGAAGCAAAGGGGTTTTCCAACCAGCTTTGCTCTCCAGGCACTTCTCCCAACCACTCGAGCTACTACTTAGCAAGCGTTTGTTGACTCGGTTCACAGCTAACTAAGCAAAAAAACCGTTGCTATAAAGAAGCATTGAGGATAAGATATGCCAAAAAATAAGAACAAAAAACTAAAGAAACTTTAACATATAGAATCATGTATGCAATAGATAATGCTTTGAGAATACCTGCATTTCAAAAATGGCCGGAAGGGAGTTGGCGGGCAAGTCATTGGCATCTCTTCTTTTAATATGGAAAACGAAAATTTTAAATGTTAGAGCAATGCAAAAATATTGAGGATTCTATACACAGCACATTCCTTATATATATAATATAGCAGCAAATAAAAAGCCAATTAACCTTGAATTCAAGATCGTTAGATCAAGGCTCACTTTTTGATAAGAGAAGGTGAAAGAGTTGCATGTTATGCAATCTTTGTTACCTAAAAAAGAAACCAGAGGTCAAGCTGTTCAATTATTTTCATCTGTTAGCCTTTATTGAATTTAAATACTCAAAGCAAAATTTAACCCTCACATAGATAGTGATGATGCTGTTGAGAGTAAAATTTAACTCTACTTCACAATGGCATTGGCAAGTTGAAATCTGTATGTACTTTCTCAAACTATCAGAAAAAGTCCATAATCCTAATAAAGACATGCAAAAAGAAGCATGAAGTTAGGTGTTAATGGATTCCTAATAGAAAAGCAAATGAAATTAGTAAGACAAACTGAATAAGTGGTAAATTTTACCAATAGATATTTCTCTTGGTTTCAATTCGACAACTGTCTGCCCTGAAGGAAATTAGCAAGATGAAATCGTCCTGCTTCAAACAATGAAAAAATGTCATCATCCCATTATAAACACAAACAAAAAGAAAGAACTGATGTTAATATATTCTTTACAAAAACAAGTGCCTACATCAAGTAGACAAGGCAGAAATATTACCTATAGCAATATCTCCTCATCACAACAAATACAGCAGGAAATGTACAAGCAGACATTCATATTAGTTTCTTTTATTACTAGCTTTAAGCTCAGGAGTCTTACTTGGAGATAGACCCTCTAACAAACTTGTAGTTGTAAATTTTCAGGGATACTCACTCTCACATCTCAGCTTATTTCACCAGTGTTTCAATTACTTGGAATCTCTATGGTAATAGTAATCTGTCTTGCGATCCTTTTCCATTAAATTTTGGTTCTGCTTCTGAAAAGATACGACCAAACATCCAATGTTGCCTCATTGTATAAGAGATATTTTGCATTGATCAATGCATAAAAGCAGGGGAAGTGAAACAACTGACAATAATCCGTCCATGACTCCATTTTATACTTATGTTAAACTGAAGAAGTTAGGAATTGATATAACAAAATGAAAAATCAGAATAATTAGGTAACTTAAGTACGTTTATCTATACAAGAGTACAAAATTTAATGCTTTCACACCAAGTATGCTATCTGCACAAAGTACAGGCAAATCAGTATACCAACTTGGATTACATGCATAGAACAAAGTACGAATAATTCAAATCCAAGAAAAAAAGAAGAAGGAATTATCAGATAAAGGGAGAAAATATAAACAGAGGTGAAGAAAAATATGGTTACCTATATTGTATGATCATCATTGAATCTGTTGGCCATCAATATAAATAGTCAAGATGAGAGCAATGTGAGGCCACTGGGTTTCTGTCTCCTTTTTACATCTTTCTGACAACTGGGGACATTCTTTGATTGACAATTCTTTGACACTTTGCAGCACCCAAATGTAGCAAATAGTAAATCCCAGAACAGTATCCCAAAAGTCTTCTCCGTATACATTGGAAAGAACATTTGTATTTAGATCCCCTTAATAGTTTGGGTTAATGAAGTAGAGGCCTACAAACTAGAATTGAAGCCACAGTCTAAAGACCTCCAAGAATGGCCAATATGGAACTATTGACATTGACATTGAAAGAAGCAAAGGGGTTTTCCAAGCAGCTCAGCTCCAGACTATTCTCCCAATCACTCAAGCCATTACTTGGCAAGTGTTGTTTGCCTTCATTCACAGATAACTAGTCTAAAAATCCATTGTTATAACCAAGCGTTGAGGAACAAGATATGCAAAAAATGAAGAACAAAAACTAAAGAAACTATAATGTATAGTCATCACTTTTGCAATAGATATGCTTTGAGAATATACCTGCATTTCAAGAGTGCCTCGAAAGGGAGTTGGTGAGCAAGTCATGACACCTCTTATTTTTCTATGGAAAATGAAAATCCTATAATGATATAGCAGTGAAAAAATTTCAACATTCTATGCACGGTAAATTCTATAGAGCAATAAGTGATAAGCTAATTTACCTTAAATTCAAGATTGTTAGACCAAGTCTCACTTCTTGGGAAGAAAAGGTGAAGAAGCTGCATGCTATGCAATTGTTGTCATCTAAAAAGACACCAGAGGTCAAGCTGTTAAATTATTTTCATGAGCTAGCCTTTATTGAATTCAAATAATCAAAGTTAAAATTTAACTCTCACATAGAATTGCCGTCAAACTGTAACATAGATAGTGATGACGCTGTTGACAGTAAAGCTTCCAATCCATGGATTGTAGTACTCTTCTTCACAATGGCATTGGCAAGTTGAAACCAATTCATACTCTCTCAATCTATAAAAAAAAGTCCATAATCCCAATAAAGACATGCAGAAAGAAGTAAGAAGCTGGGCGTTAATGGATTCCTTATAGAAAGTAAATGAAATTGGTAAAACAAGCCAAATAAGTGGTAAATTTTACCAATAGAAATTTCTCTCAGTTTCAATTCAACGACAGTCTGCTTTAGAAGGAAATTAGCAATATGCAATCTTCCTGCTTCAAACAATGAAAAAATGTTATCATCCGATCATAAAGACGTAGAAAAAAAGAAAGAAATAATGTTAACATATTCCTTAGAAAAGCAAGTGCCTATAAAATCTCAGCTTATTTCACCAGAGTTCACATTAAATTTTGGTTTTGCTTCAGCAAAGATATGACACAAACATCCAATGTTGCCTCATTGTATAAGAGATGATTTTCCATTGATCAATGCATAAAAACAGGGGAAGTGAAACAACTGACAATAATCTGTCCATAACCCCATTTTATGCTTATATTTTTTTTTTGGAAAAGTTTTGATTTTATTGATATTATCAGATCAAAAGTCTATGATCTAATCAGTTAAAGACTCTTTTTGGCATTCTACAGACACAGATTAACATCATTGAAAAAGGTGAAAAGAGAAATTTAGATATAACAAAGTGAAAAATCAGAATAATTTGATAACTTGAGTACATTCATAGTACAGTAATTTCTTTAATTTTGTCTATATAAAGTATAAAATTTAATGCTTTGACTATAAATATCCTTTTCTGTACAAGGGTTCCAGCTAGAGCTAGTGAGATCCTAAATGCTTAGGATTATAATTGAGGAATGAGAGATTGAAACAAGGAAAAAGTTCCCAATTGCATTGAAATATTGGCAGAGTTTTGACATCAAGTTTTGGTCACATTTCATATTAGTAATATTTAACTTAACAAAAATAAAATTCAAAGTAAGAAAAGAAAAAAAAATTCAATATTGTTAGTTCAATTAGAAGGAAGTAGCAGAGTCTGGATTAAATCTGCTTTTGCATAGTCAGCTTGGATTACATGCATACAGGAAATTAGGAAGCATCTAAATCCAGCAAGAAAAAAAAGAATAATTATCAAGTAAAGGGAGAAAATATAAATAGAGGTGGAAAAAATATGGTTACCTATATTGTATGATGTGATCATTGAATCTGTCGCCCATCAATTATAATAGATGGGATGTGAGCAATGCGAGGCCACAGTTTTCCGATCTCCTTTTCACATTTTTCCGACAAATGAGGACATTCACTAATTGACAGTACTTGTAAAGATGTAATTAGGCGATCCATCCCTTCTGGCAAGTCTTGTAATTCAGGGCACTTACAAATCTTAAGTGTTTTGAGGGAAGTCACCTCCTTATGTATGTGATTCAGCAAATCCTTCAGATTAGGGCAATTTTGAACATTCAATTCTTCTAAACGGTACAAGGGATGCTTCCTTCTCCAGTAGCCTAAACAAGGGCACCCCTGAAGTAGAAGTGCTTTGAGAGAATGTGTGTAAGAAATCAGATTAGGGCAATAATAAACCATCAATCGTTCTAAAGAGGTGAGGCTTTGCATCCCTTCTTGCAAGTACGGTGATTGAAGGCACTCGCATATACAAAGGCATTTGAGGGAAGTGAGCTTGAGTATCCAGTCTGGCAAAGCCCTCAAACCATGGCAGCGAACAAGTAATTCTTCTAAAGATGTAAACCGAGGCGTCCCTTTTGGCATGCACTGTAATTCAAGGCACTCCTGAATTTCAAGTGTTTTAAGGGAAGTAAGATTGAGTATCCAGTGGGGTAAAGCCCTCAGATTACGGCAATTGCTTACCAACAATTTATTTAAAGAGGTAAGCTGATGCGTCCCTTCTGGCATGTACTGTAATTCAAGGCACTCCTGAATTTCAAGTGTTTTAAGGGAAGTGAGATTGAGTATCCAGTGGGGTAAAGCCCTCAGATTACGGCAATTGCTTACCAACAATTTATTTAAAGAGGTAAGCTGATGCGTCCCTTCTGGCATGTACTGTAATTCAAGGCACTCCTGAATTTCAAGTGTTTTAAGGGAAGAGAGATTGAGTATCCAGTGGGGTAAAGCCCTCAGATTACGGCAATTGCTTACCAACAATTTATTTAAAGAGGTAAGCTGATGCGTCCCTTCTGGCATGTACTGTAATTCAAGGCATTCCCGAATTCGAAGCGTTTGAAGGGAAGTGAGATTCAGTATCCAGCCTGGCAAAGCCCTCAAATTATGACAGTTTCCAACAAATAAATCTTCTAAAGATGTAAGCTGAGGCATCCCCTCTGGCATGTACTGTAATTCAAGGCACGCCCGAATATGAAGTGTTTTAAGAGAACAAAGATTGAGTATCCAGTCCGGCAAAGCCCTCAGATTAGGGCAATTGCTTATGCATAAATCTTTTAAAGGGGCGACGCAGCTCATCTTTTGCGGCAGTAGCAATTCCAATTTAGGGCAAATATTTAAAAATAACTTCGCAAGAGAAGTGAGATTTTCTAGGAGGGGTAGAACTTCTAAATCCCTAATGGCAATAAGACTCAGACTCTTCAAATTGGAGAGAGGAAGGGTAGTTGAAGAATATGAATGACAAGCGCTCCCTGATGATGATGATGCTTCTTCTGATGTCATGCTAGCCTCGGTCATCTTCATCTTCAATGTTTGTAGCAAAGGCCTTCCACTAGTACCACTCAAAGTTAATCCTTTGTCAAGAAATGGAAACAACGGCATGGAGGTTAAGTTTGGACAATCGTATATATCTATCTCGGAAAGGCAAGGAAAGCAAGGCAGCTCAGCGATTGATCCTTGGTTCTCATTCTTTGTCTTCCACCATCCTTTGAGATTAGGACAGTTCGAGATCCTAAGATCCTTAAGCGACGGGAGGAATGGTTCTCTTGACGTGGAACAAGGCAAGGGGAAAGAATCTGCCACGTATTCTAACACATCTAACTGCCCAAGGCTGAGAGACTCGAGAGATGAAAGATGATCCAAGGGTGGTAGATGTTGGCAATTACAAAAACGTTGTATTTCAAGTTTGACTAAATTGGTCAATGAAGATAGCCAACTCGAAAACCTTGCTCCTCCATAATTGAATACCTCCAGCCCTATCAAATTCGGGTGTGGCTCAAGATTATTTAACAAGGACTCATCCTTTTCACTGACCACGCTTTTTAAAGAGGGACCGTACCCCATCGAAGATCCCCAGCATAATCGTAAAGACTGAAGTCGTTTCTTTTTCTTTAATGCCTCATTCGATTCTAACTCCACATTCCTCACCTTTTCTAAGTGTTCAATTGTTAAGCTGTTTCCAAGGTCATTTAGGTCCCTCAACTCATTCAACGTGGCTGCAATTGAGAAACTTTCTTCAATACTATTCACAATAAATCTGTCCAATCTTTGTAATGAAGTCAATTCCCCTAACCCTTTTGGCAAGCACGTTAGGGCACGGCAATTACCAATCTTGAGATATTCCAAACTAATCAAGTGTTGTATGTCCCTTGGTAACTCTTCAAGACTGCTGCAAAAATTGAGTAGTAGAGTTTGCAAATGGTGCAATTTGGTTATTGCATCTGGAAGCACTTTCATCTCTTCGTTAAAAGAAAGATCAAGATATCTCAAGTGCTTCAATTCACCAATTGAATCTGACAAAATATCAATGCCCATCCATCTCAAATTCAACATTCGTAAACAATTGAAGCTCGAAAAAGTTACATTTTGAATAAAAAAATCCTTAAAAATTCGTGTCCGAACAAACATAGTCCTTATCTCTTTTGTTTCCAATAAAGTCAACACAACTCCTTTGGAATTTTTGTCTAATGACACATGTCGAACTCCTTTTGAAATTCCTTCTTTTTCATCTTTCATCTGATGAAAATCACGACATTTTAATGATAATGCAAGATCATGGATAAGGTCATGCATTTTACACCAGATGATATTCCCATACATATCTTTCTTCTCCTCTTGAAAAAATGATCTTGATAGCAAATCATTAAAGTATTCATCACCAATGTCTTGTATATTCTCATTTTCCTCTAATTGAATGTAACCTTGAGCTCGCCATGATTGGATCAAGTTGTCTTTAGATATCTTGAAGTCTTTTGGGAAAAGTGAACAAAAAACAAAACATTGTTTTAAATGACTTGGTAAGTGATCATAACTCAATCTTAACACCGGAAAAGTATTACCATCTTTTTCGAGTGACTTCCAGATTCCATTGTCTTGGACAGACGACCAATAATTTTTATTAGGCTTTTGTCTCATCAATCCTCCCAAACATTTGAGAGCAAGAGGAACTCCTTTGTATCTTCGTGCAACATCTTCTCCAATTACTCTAAGGTCTGCATCGATTTGGTCTTGGCCTTGTCCTTGAAATGCCACCTGCTTAAACAAAGTGCAAGATTGATCCTCACTGAGACCTTCTAGAGGGTAAGAATCGCGTACCCCCATAGCAGTTGCAACTATCTTACTACGAGTTGTCACAAGAATTTTGCTTCCAGGAGCACCACGGACTAGATACTTTGAAAAATCATCCCAGTTTAAATTATTTTCATTCCACACATCATCCAACACCAATAAATATCTCTTCCCTCTTAATTTCTCTTCAAGTTTTGTTAGGACTTGATCTAGATTCAAGTTATCCACTTGGACCCTGCTGTCCAAAGACTTCAAGATTTCCTTAAAAATCATACATCTATTAAAGTCTTCAGAAACACATACCCATATCTGTTGATCGAAAGAGCTTTTTACTTTTGCATCGGCATACACCAATTGGGCCAACGAGGTCTTTCCCAAACCTCCAAGCCCAACAACGGCAACAATGGGGATGTCACCATGCTGATCATTTTGCTTCTTCAACAATGATTCTATAATAAGCTCTTTATCTTTCTCTCTCCCTATTATTAATTCCGATCTCACCCCCGAGGCAGTCTCCCTGTAAATATACTTAGCTTTCTTATCCTGTTCTACAACTCTCTTCCTCAAGTTAAACGTAGAAATGTCTGCTGCAGCCTTGTCCAGCCTCTCTCTAATTTCCTTAATTCTAGGGCCCATCCCAAAAGATGAAATTAATTTGCGCACCTTTTTCTGAGCAAGCACCCCGGGTTCCTGTCCCCGAGCACGCACCTTCTCGCCTAGGATTTCATAGTCAATTTCGTCCAGTAAGTCGTCTGCATCGTAAACAACGTCTTGCACCTCAATTATCGACTTTTTCAAGGCAGGGTCGCTCTCCTGCTTCTCCTCAGCATCAAGACTGAACTCTTTTACAGTGGTGAGAGTATCTCGAATCTTCTCCAGATCCTCGTCCCGCTTGAAAATCAAGCAAAGTCGTTGCCCAGCACTTGACACAGTATTGGACACGAAATTGGACAACATGTTACCGACCATCTCGTATAAAAATGATACCGCCATGGATCTACAACTTGGTTAAAATGAATCTGTAGCAGATAACAGGGAAATGTAAGCAGATCAAGAGGATAATGAAAGACTTAGTGGACTTGGCCTGATTAGCACGTTTGAATGAATAAATCAAAATAAGTTTTGCATACATTATACATATAATATTCTAAATAATGAAATGGATCTTTTTAGTTTTAATGTAATTTTACCATTTATTTATTTTTTTACTCTTTTTTAATTAATTAGGATTTCACTTTTTTGTCATTTACTTCTCACTTAACTTTTTAAGAAATAAAATACAAATAATTGTTCCAAAAAATGTTTAAAAAAAACAAAAGAAACAATAAAAAGAAGCTTAAGAATATTTTTTAATATTTTTGATAAGAATATTCAATCCAAATTGCAAACGTGTGTGTGATCATAATTAATCTTAGACTTGAAAATCTATGGAATATGTTTTGGATTGTGTGTTCACACTACAAAAAAATCATCTTTTTCCTACGGAATTTTTTCCGTTGGAAAATTCCGTTGGAAAATTGCAACGGAATTGCAACGGAATTCCAACGGATTTCCAACGGAATTTAATTATAATTGACAGATAATGGTTGCAACGGATTTCCAACGGATTTGCAACGGATTTCCAACGGAAATTTTCAACGGAAAATTCCGTTGGAAAATCCGTTGGAAACCTATTTTTCCAACGGAATTTCCAACGAAAATTTCCGTTGGAAATTGACTTGCCAATTTATATGGACTATTTCCAACGGATTTCCAACGGAATTTCCGTTGGAAAGTTCCAACGGAATTTTCCGTTGGAAATCCGTTGGAAAAATGCACCAGAACATAAAACATTTTGGTTCCAACGGATTTCCAACGGAAAATTCCGTTGGAACCTTAAGCTAAAAAAATTTTCCTTTACATTTTCCAACGGATTTCCAACGGAATTTCCGTTGGAAATTTCCAACGGAAATTCCGTTGGAAATCCGTTGGAACTAAGCATCAGAACATGCCACTTTGGTTCCAACGGAAAATTCCGTTGGAACCTTAAGCTAAAAAAATTTTCCTTTACATTTTCCAACGGATTTCCAACGGAATTTCCGTTGGAAATTTCCAACGAAATTTTCCGTTGGAAATCCGTTGGAACTAAGCATCAGAACATGCCACTTTGGTTCCAACGGATTTCCAACGGAAATTTCCGTTGGAACCTTAAGCTAAAAAAATTTTCCTTTACACTTTCCAACGGATTTCCAACGGAATTTCCGTTGGAAATTTCCAACGGAATTTTCCGTTGGAAATCCGTTGGGACTGAGCATCATAACATCCAACATTTTGGTTCCAACGGATTTCCAACGGAAATTTCCGTTGGAACCTTAAGCCAAATGAATTTGTTCTTTAGATTTTCCAACGGATTTCCAACGGAATTTCCGTTGGAACCAAAACATTTAATTTACCACTTTGTTTTATTTTTTAAACTTTGTGACGAAATTTCCGTATGACAAGTCAGTTGGAAATAATTATGAAATTTCCTCTTGTCAAATCTAAATTTTTATAAATTTTTTTATAAATTTTTTAATTTTTTTTTTAATTTTTTTTAAAATTAAAATATTACTAAAAGTAAATACAAGCAGTTAATAATTATCTGTATAATTTTTTTAACTTTGATGTTAGGGTTTAATATTGGCATTATGATACCAAATTTTGATAATGTTATATTATTCCAAATTTGTAAAAAATAACTACGTTTAATTTTATATTTTGTAAAAACCCATTATTAGATAGTAAAAATTTTGTAAAAAATTTTATCAAATAACAATAGTATTTATTTTATCAAATAGTACTTATCCGATTGATGTCATTAAATGTCATAGACTAATTAGTATAATTGTTTTTCCCAGTATATTACTCCATACATCTTTATTTTCTGTTAATGTTGGTTATTTTGGCACTCTAGGACCAGAATTATGCTTTCTTCTATTCCTCGTTTGTATTTTTCCATGTCAGATAGACATTATTGGGCATTATTTTACATCTTCTGATGAACAGACACTATCAAACTGTAGAGTTGAGGTTTGTAAAGCACTTGGAATGGCAGAAGATGAGTGTGAGCTGTCGATGGGCATGTCTGGTGACTTTGAGCAAGCGGTAAGGAATACAATAAGATTGGACCGAACAAACTTTCTTTGGTTTGGAAAATTGAATTCTTTCACTTTGGTTGTGAAATTTGTATAAATATATTTTTCCATAAGCTTGTTGACGGAAGCCATTAACACTCATGCCATAGTTGCTGAGAAATCTTGTCTATGGAAATTGTGGAAACTAGTTTGAAATTAAGCGTCTGAATCTTTCATCGAGAGCAGAATAGAGAACTCTTTAGATATGCTTGATAGTTTACTTACATTTCTAGTGATTTTAACTTATTTAACAGACCATTGATAGTTTTTTATTTCTTTAGAGCATTTCGTATTTTTTTGCTTTAATAAAAACAAAATTGTGAGAAATAACTTTCCTAGTAAAGGTATTTAAAAAATGATCGTTTTTATAATTTTAATTATTTTTAAATAATTTTTTATAGGACTTGACAATAATACCCTTTAAACAATTTTAGACAAATTAAAATAGTTTCAGTCTTTAATAAAATTATAAAAATACTTTTAAAATAAATAAATAAATAAATAAATTTTAAATTAAAAATATTTTAATAGTTTTATTAGATAAAATTAATAATTTAATTTTGAAAAAAAGTAGAGAAAGAATTTCTTTGCCCCAGTCAACTCAAAAACTCTGGCTTAACTCGGTACCCGCCTTCTGTTATCTTAAACCTCACTAAGACACTCTCTGTCAAAACCCAAATTTTTCTCAGAAATGACTTCACTTTCTCTCCAATCCAAGGTTTCTCTCTATCCAAACAACCCAATTCTCCATTTCCAACCTCGAAACAATCCTCAAATAGTATTCTTCGCCAGAAGAACAAAAATAAGGATAAAATGCTCTTCGATTGACCCACAGCAGCAACAAAACCAACAAAGAAGTTACTCCATGAGGAATAAAAGTGTGGCTGAAAGTGAGAAAGGAGTCGACCCAGTTGGGTTTTTAACAAAACTAGGAATCACCCATAAGGCCTTTGCTCAGTTTCTTCGTGAAAGGTATGGTTTTTAGCTGAAAAGAATTGATTTGAAAGTGAAAGAAAAAGAATGGAGAGAAGTTGGAAAGCTGAGTTTTATTGCTTTTTTTTTTTGTTTGGAAATAAAGGTTTTGACCAGCGAAGAAAAAAGAAGGGACATTGTATGTTTTGTTTGGTTCACAAGAAAGTGAAGGAAAAAGAATATGGTTTTTAAGCTGGAAAGGGTTGATAAGGAAAGAACTTGGAATGCTTGAGGTGTTTGTTTTCAATTAATAATCTTTCTTAAGCTAAAACAAGTTATGCTTTCCTGTATAGTTTTGCTGTTTATGAATGTATAGTCATTTTCTGCTTCATCTTTATGCATCGTTTCCATTTGAGAAACAGCTCCAACTTCGTCTTGTTCACTTTTACATGTTTTTAGCCATTTGCATTTGTGCTATTAGAAAGATAAATGAAAAATTGACTGGCAAAGCAACATCTAACAGTTCCAATGTATTTCATCTGACCTCCATTGACTATGTTCAGATGCAGAGGGACAACAAGGATATGCAATTCACTGGGAACCACCTCCTGAATGCATATACAAGTGGAAAAACATAGCCCCAAAAGTGCCAAAGTCTTTGCGCATTTACGAATGCCATGTTGGAATCAGTGGATCAGAGCCCAAAATATCTTCTTTCAATGATTTTACAGAGAAGGTGCCTCTCTAATTGTTGCATTGTTCATACATCTTAACTGCTGTAATTTGGCTGTCGTTTTCTTCTGTTTTGTGCTATGTTTTTCCACTACAGGTTCTTCCTCACATAAAGGAAGCTGGATATAATGCAATCCAGTTTTTTGGAATCGTTGAACATAAAGATTATTTCACTGTTGGTTATAGAGTGAGTTAATCTTTCTTTTCTAATATTTGACATTTTTATTAATTTACATGTGAGGTTTCTAAGTTGTGGAAACCTGTATCCACTTTTTCATTTCAAATGTCAATAAATTGATTGCTGTAGACCTTTGAACTATAGATTAAGAATCTGTCTGTTTCATGCTTCTAGTAATATATGCAACTTGTTCCAGACTTTGATTGTCAATTATATTGTATGTTTAGATCAAAAGGAGGCAAAATGATGATTACAACATTGACAGTAAAAATTTAATGTCAGAAATAGATCAATTGAACTTGCTACAAGCAACTGGAAGCTGAACCATGATCACAATGGGCTCTTCTTGTTTGTTTTAGTTTTATTGCTTGTGATTAGGTCACAAAAAATTACAAGATGGAGCAAGGTGTTTTCTATCTTACAAGCCCATCATGCTGAAAGATGCTTGTGATTGATACTTACCATTTTCCGCATATTCTGCCAGCTTAGTTGTGCTCATCTTTATTTTATAGTTATTTGATCTGGTATGTCTTTATTGACGCAGGTCACTAACTTTTTTGCCGTTAGCAGCCGATATGGCACACCAGAGGAGTTCAAGTGTTTGGTTGATGAAGCACATGGTCACTATTTTTCACAACTTCTCATTTCCACAGTTCACTTTGAAAATTTCAAATTTCTTTGCAAGTGAAAAGTTCCTTCCTTAGCATTACAAGATAGCTACTCTAACTGCATCTAAGCTGCTGCATATCCATTAGAATTATCTCAAGAGGATTATAATGCTAAAAAGTGTATTAAGACTGACACAAATTTAAATAATGTGTGGATTTACGCATTTTTGTTGGCAGATTCCAAATGTCATAAGTTAAACCGGTAGAATAGAATTGAGTGTCTTTAAGTTCATAACTTACAGCTTGTTTGGAGGAAAAATAACATGTAGTTAGATACAGTGGATAACACTAGAATAAGGCCCTGTGTATAATAGAAATGCTCATAGGCTAGGCATCATAGTCACAGAAGCTTTTTCTACACTATATTAAGAATGCGTACTGTTTATATCAGCATATAATTATCTTTTTCCTCTTTGTGGTTCATTTTTTTTGGTCAATACACGTTTCAGTTACCATCTTCCTACAGGACTAGGACTGCTGGTCTTTTTAGACAGTGCATTCCTACTCAGCTGCAGATGAGATGGTTGGACTATCACGTTTTGATGGATCAAATGATTGTTACTTTCATATTGGTAAATTTTTTTTTTCCTTTTTGAACAACTGATTTGTGTTTTGTATTTGGCTCTTGATCTCCCTTATGTAATAGACTCGTGTGTATGGTGTTTGTCTGAGATATCTTGGAATTTGAGCCTGTGATGTTTGGTAGGAGACACAATACTTGCAAACTTTGTAGCCTTTTTCATGCTTTATCCCTAGATAGTTCATCTAGTTGAGATAAAGGAGTTGTTCTAGTGATGCAGAATTCCTACATTTGCCTTGTCATGGTTTTTGCACTGATGGTATTGTGTTATGTTGAGGTTTCTATGCTGAAGTAGCTAGAACAAATATTCTTAGATATTTGACATTTCTATTGAGGTGATGGGATATTTTGTTAAGTTGAGGTTGCACATGATAACATGTTAATTATCACCTAACATTTAATGGAAGTTGTAGATTAATTGTTCTATTAAATAACCAACAAAAGTCAATAACATAGGATTTATGAAAAATTCAAGCCACTCGTTGAGATAACTGTTCTTGCTGTTGCCTTTAGTCTATACAGGATAGCAGGGGACTTTACATGCTCATGTGCTGTATATTTAGTGCATATAAATGCAGTATAAGTGGAATATTTGGCCTTTTGTTTTGGCTGATATTTCTTAATGTTATTGTTGTTCTATTAAAAAATGTCATAAGAGGTCAAGTTGACTAACAAATAAATTGTTATATTTTGTAACAATATCTTTCTTTATTCCCAACTTTCTGCACTTGATTAGGTAAACGAGGACATCACAAATACTGGGGCACCCGAATGTTTAAATATGGTGATCTAGATGTATTGCATTTTCTCCTCTCAAATTTGAACTGGCACATGTGCAGAACGTCTTTTTTCCATTTTTCCTTTTCCAGTTTTATGATTTGTAACGTAATCTTTTGGCAAGTAACTTATGTTCCCCTTTGGGAAGGCAATAATGCCAATGATGTTGAGATAATCCTTGAGCAAGTGGATTTAAGAGTATAAGATTGATGGTTTTCAGTTCCATTCACTTGCATCAATGCTGTATACACACAATGGCTTTGCTTCATTTACTGGTGACTTGGAGGAGTAAGGCATCTACTACGGAAATTTCCGTTAGAAATATTCATTATTGTTCCGTTGGAAATAGGATTTCCAACGGAAATTCTGTTGGAAAACTCTAAACTTCTAACGAACATTTCCAACGGAATTTCCGTTGGAAAATCCTATTTCCAATGGAAAAATTCCAACTAAATTTTCCGTTGGAAAAATTCTTTCCAACAGAATTTCCGTTGGAAATTTCCAACGGAAATTCCGTCGGAAATCATTTTTCCAACGGAAATTGTTTTAAATGATTTTTCCTATTTAAATATGTTTTCCAACGGAATTTTCCGTTGGAAAATGTCCGTTGGAAATTTCCAACGGAATTATTTCCAACGGAATTTCCGTTGGAAATCCGTTGGAAATTTCCAACGGAATTGCAAAAACTTGAAAAAACTGTATATATTTGCAACGGATTTCCAACGGAATTTCCGTTGGAAATTTCCAACGGATTTCCAACAGAATTATCAACGGAATTTTTTGTTGAAAATTTTCAACGGATTTCCAACGGATTTCCAACGGAAAGTATTACCCACAAGGCTTGTACCGACGGAATTTCCAACGGAAATTTCCGTTGGAAATCCGTGGGAAATGTTTATTTTCAACGGAAAAAATCCTATTTCCAACGGAAAATTCCGTTGGAAATAGGTAAAATTTTTGTAGTGTCAGAAGATCAAGGCCAAAAATTGAAGCAGGCTACCATTGCAATAATTCATATTGATATTTGATTCTGCCCCCATAATATTTCTCTAATTAGTTATTAATTTTTTTTTAATATTTATTTTAAAAATCATACACGTCTTTTTCTCATTCATTTCCAAGTCCTCAGTGGAGGACGAGGGCTCAAATCTTTTACCTTATGAAACCATTGGCCTCATTTTTTATTTATTTATAGAAATTACTGTTAGTAACAATTAATAGTAATATCTCAAACACCAAAATCTTAAATTATTAAAATATGTTATATATTTTAATTAATGATCACTTGAAACCTTCATAAAATAAAAATCTATTTAATTTTAATTTTGATGAGTAAAAATTTTCACAGATAGACAAAAACAATTACAAAATGTTTGCAAAGTACCTTACCTTTATGAAAATGTGGATCACAAGAGAACGGATTGTTGACTGGCCAACTTGAAAATTGAAAATGCTACAGATGTAGAAATTCTTGTCACTGGTCATGTGTAAATTACTTAAAAATTTATTTTCATATTAAAGTAAAAGCATAGTATCATCATTCTATAAAATGCTTTTCCAAAACATCCATGAATATCAATAAAAAATGGATAGAAATATGAAAATTTATAATAGATTCATAAATTTATAATAAGAAGTCAAATTCATAAATGATAAGAGAAATTAAACACATAAAAAAATTAAATATGTTTAATTAAAGCTTACCTCAATTGAAATGGAATTACTTCACCAACTCCGGAGATCGTAAAACCAAAATTAAAGAAAGGAAAAGTATCTACCAAGGATCAAACAAAAGAAATTTAAGACATCAACTGTTTTTTTTTTTTTTTGAAGAGTTAAACAACAGAGATGCTTTTCTTCTTTAAGCTAAAAGAAAAGTGGGAAAATAAAATAGAAAAGTGGGTTTTGTTGAGTTAAAAGAAAAGCAAGGCATGCAGAAATCAAGCAAACTCTTGGGATAGTGCAGATGATAGAAGAAGAAGAAGCTTAAATGGTAACTGTATGACGATGAAGTGATAAGAGTCGGTATAGAAAATTAGTACACTTTGATGATTCTCTCTCAGATGTTCTGCTTGTGTTTCCAGGAAGTGTGATGGAAAAGAGGATGGGACTTGCGTGGATGTGAGTGTAGGAAACTTTTGAAAATGAATCCCCCTTTCTCCACCTCTTTCTCTTCTTCTCCAAAGAAAACGTGAAAGTGGGTCCACACTTTGAAAATTGTGGGCACCCAAACACTGCTTTTCACCCTTTTTCTACCAGTGGGACACTGATTTATTGGTTTGTTTCTTAATCTCTTTTTTACTGTCATTTTCTTTTGTTCAAATATCTTTTGCTTAATGATTCTCACGGAGAGAATTAAATTTAATACGAAAATTGAATTTATCAAATTATAAGGAAGATTCTCAAATTTTTTTTGAATATTTTTTATTCATGATTAAATTGAATATAATATTATTGTCACCATTAATGAAATTTGCATTGTCATTAAAAAATATTTTTGATTAATTCTCTTTATATAAAAAATAATGATGAATATATTCTGTCAAAGAAAATTTTAATTAATTAATATAAAATTAACTTTATATTTTAACTAATTAATTTTAGATAAAATTGTGAGAAATAACCTTCGTAGTAAGGGTATTTTAAAAATGATCGTCTTTATAATTTTATCTATTTTTAAACAATTTTTGACAGGATTTGACAAGAATACTCTTTAAACAATTTCAGATAAATTAAAATTGTTTCAGTTTTCTCTATCCCGCCATCTAGATAAAAATTTTAAAATTAAATATGGCTTTCTCTCTACTCAAACACCATAAGGCACAGAAAAACAACTCCAGAAATGATCAGCTAAAACTCCATGAATGATCAAGTAGAGAAAGCCAAGCATAAAGGAATCCAAACACCATAAACCAGCGCAAAGAAGAAGAAAAACTCAATAATTTGACTCGTTGTCAAGGGAAAGAAAGACGAGCCCAAGAGCATCACATCCCAGATCGGTGAAGGGCAGAAGCAAGATCATCACCGAAGAAAACTAGTTACGCAATATCTAAAAATTGGTCTTGCTCTTGCCATTCGTCGATATGGGATGTGATGCTCTTGGGCTCGTCTTTCTTTCCCTTGACAAAATAGTCACGCAATGTCTAAAAACTAGTTACGCAATATCTAAAAACTAGTCACGCAATACTCCAGAGATGAATAGTCTGACGAGAAAAACTTAAAGAATATAAGTTTGTTTGAAGTACAGAGCTAAACATACTTGACCCGTTAATAGGTTTCGGGTTGAGACACGGAGCTAAATAAATGGGTCGATTTTATTAAGGGTAATTTTGTCTAAATTTTAATTCTCTTGACTAAAAACAGTTAAAATTATAAAGAGGTCTATTGTCAAAAACACTTTATGCATATGGCCTATAAAAAAAATCACCTTAATTTTATTCTCTTTCATTTAATTGAGTCTCAGCTACAATAGGACGAGAGTAGGTATAGATAATTAATAAAGTTTGACTGATTCTTTCTCGGATGTTCTATCAAGGACCCTGCTTGGCTTTCCAGGAACTGTCATGACAAGAGGATGGGACTTGCCAAGAATATCAACACGATGTTACTGATTGCCCCGTATAGAATTACTTCCGCCATGGATCTACAACTTGGTTGAAATGAATCTAAAGCAGATAACAGGAGTGCGAGCAAACTTAACGTGGTAGTCAAAAATCTAATCTCACGTTTGGTTCGTGAAATAGATAAGAATAGAATAAAATAATTATTACGTGAGAATAGAATGAGATGAGAATAGAATAGAATAGAATAGTTATTACTTTATTTGGTATGACAAATAGAATATAACAGAAATAATTATTATGAGTTATTGTAGTATTTGGTTGGTAACAATAACTTTGAAATAAAAAAAATAAAAATATCTTTTATTATTTATATGATTATTTATTTTTATTAGATTTTTTAAATATTAATAATTTAGAATTTAACTAAAATATTCATATTCTATTTATAATTTAATTATTAATATTTTAAAATATTAATATTTATTTAATTTAAATATTGTTATGATTAATTTTTATTTTATTTTATTTGTTAAAATATTAATAACTGATCATTTAAATATTAATATTTTATTTAATTTAAATATTATTATCATCAATTATTTTATTTTATTTTATTTTAAATATTAATAATTGATCATTTAAATATTAATATTTTATTTATAATTTAATCATTAATATTTAAAATATTAATAATTTGTTAATTTAAATATTATTATGACCAATTATTTTATTTTAAATATTAATAATTGATTATTTATTTAAAATACTAATAATAGATAATTTAAATATTAGTATTTTATTTACAATTTAATCATTAATATTTTGAAATATTAATATTTTATTTAATTTAAATATTATTATGATTATTTTTTTACTTTTTTTGTAAATATGAATAATTTTTAATTTATTTAATATATTAATAATTGATGATTTTGATGATTAATATTCTATATATAATTTAAATGATATTATGCCTATTTATTTTTAATTTATTTTGTTATTAAATAGAAATAATTATAATTTATTTTATTAATAATTGATAATTTAAATTATTAATTTTTATTTATAATATAATATTAATATTTTAAAATATTAATTTTTTATTAAGAATTGGAATCAAGGGAGAGAAGGAAGAGAGAGAGAAACTAATATTTTATACAAACAAAATTGTAATTTTTCAAATTTGTAAGTGGTATTTTGGTCTTTATATTTTTTGAGTCTATTCCTTAACTATAGAATAGCTAATACCATGGGAGAGGATGGTATTAACTATTCTTTGGTTTTGGAGAATTTTAAAGAATAGCTATTCTCATGGAATAGCTATTCCTTGGACTATTGCTCAACCAAACAAATGAACTAAAATTCCTTGGGAATAAAGAGGGAATGACATAGCCATTCCCCCAACCAAACATGCGATAAGTTTATAAAGATAAATGTTGATAATATAGATAAATTAACATCGTTTTGTTTTTATTGTTTATGAAATTTCTAGACATTGTAAGTAAAGAAGGATACATGTGCACAAAGCAAAAAGTAGGCTCAATTGAAGGAGAGTTGAATTATTGGGTCTGTCCCTAGTGACAGGACAACTAAGGGATAGACTTTGAATGAATGTGGTTGAAATAGTTAATAAGAGGGGGCCATGACAGTGGCATGCTCAATTCCTGAGCTTCCCTTTTCTCTTGTTGTCCAAACAACAGCCTTAGATCTATTTGAATTTTTTTTTTGAATAGTAAAACATTTCATTAATCACAGGTGTGAAGACTCACATCTTGTGCAAAATCACCATACGAGAAACAACGGATGACTGAGGTTTGGTTGGTATATCCACTTTTTCTTTTTGCAGTATACCCAAACAAACTCACCATTAACAGCCATGGCATCAAGCCGTCCTGTACATAAAGAAAACAAAAGATCCCTGCAAGCTTAAAGGGGACGGTCGCTAAACATCAAAGCTAGCCTCAGAAAACAAAACATAAAGACAGAGTTAAACCCTCCCTTGAACAGGGAAACGTTTCCACACCCCCATAATCTGCCAAAAACACACCCCAGTGACAAGTGTCCAGAAAAGCTCATAAGAGAAAAAGATCCAACCCAAAGACTTAATACCCCTTACCTTACAAACCACTTGCTTGACACTTTCCAACATATCAGAACACACAATAAATGCTCTGTCCAAGACTTGCTGCATTCTTGGCAAGGGTATCGGCCTCCTGATTCATTTCCCTCGGGACATGTCTTATTTCCCACTGTCCTAGCTACTCTTCCGTTCTTTCAATGAGAATCATCCACTTTTGCATCTTCCACGGCACCGATGCATGATCTTTAACCCATTCACAATATTGTTTGCATCACTTTTGATTATCAAATAATGACTTCCTTTCCATTCCAAAGCAGCGAAAATACTTACAGCCTCTTTTACTGCCATTAACTCAGCTTGGGAGGAGTCCGCCAAACCTATCGGTTTTGAGAAACTGATCATGATTTCCCCACGTTCATTCCTCATTATTCCCCCTATTCTCGCTGGTCCTGGACACCCTTTTGCAATGCCATCGACCTTGAACTTCATGTACCTCTGTTTTGGAACAGACAAGTTTGCTCTCCTTTTCACTTCTTTGCGTTTCTTTTTCCCATAACTGCCTGCTGCAGGGTCACAAAACATATCTGAGATTGATCCATAGTCCAGTGGCCATTTAGCATTTGCCTAAGAAGCAATCCTAAACTTTAGCAACTCCCAGCATTGATTTTCATCCCACTACTTCCCTTGGAAGACCACCCCATTCCTACTTTTCCATATTGTCCACACGATGGCATAATATGCGATTTTCCACAACTTGTAGTCATACTCCTCAATATCACAATATTTCCATGAAACAAAAAAATCTGTTACCGTTCCCAGGGCTACCCACTTAACATTAAAATATTGCACCACATTCCCCATATCTTCTAAGTTTTACCACAGCTAATGAAGAGATGACCGCACATCTCTTTTTCCTGTTTACACAGAGCACATAAATCAGAGGCATCTTGGAGCATTCCCCTAGCAGCCGCCCTAACACCAACTTTTTCATATAATAGTTTCCAGATGAAAGCTTCAGTTTGGTGAGGTGCGACTCCTAACCAAACCTCCTTCCATATCTTGCTTTTTTCACCATCTATATTTAGTTGCATTCTACAAAACGATTTTGTTGTGTACCTGCCACTCGATTTGGCTTTCCATATCAGTGTGTCCTTTGTTTCTTTACTGAGTTGGATCTCCTTCAAAGTGTCCCCTAGGTCATACCACTGACTCTTCTCGCAATCAAACAGACTTCTACGTAGAGGGATGTCCCAAACCCAAACGTTCTCAGACCAGCTTCCAAATTCAGCCATTCTGCCCCCTCTGTTTGAACATAGTGCAAATATACGTGGGAATGCATCGGCAAGCACCACTTCTTCGATCCATTCATCCCTCTAGAAACAAATATTCTCACCATTACCCATGTTATAGCCTAAATTTGGATTAACTTGCAAGAAAAATCTGTTAGTGGAAATAAGAGGGTTAATAATTTTTTTCCATTGGTTAGAAAACTTCATATTAACACTTGTGTCTGGCAAAAGGATAGAACGATCGCTACTAGTCTTTTCCACAATAATCTCTCGCGAAAGACTCCTTCTTTCATTCCCATATCTCCAAATCCATTTGTTAAGGAAGGTTCTGTTCCGAATTCCCATATCGACGATCCCTATCCCTCCACAATCCTTGTAATTATTAACCATGTCCCATTTTATGTAGTGCACCCTTTTCTTTTCTTCACTATCACCCCATAGAAACTTACGCTGAAGCTTATCAATTTTGTTCTTAACGACACTCGGCAGGTGAAAAAGAGACATGTAATAGCAAGGCAAGTTTGCTAAGACAGATTTTAACAATGTAATCCGTCCTCCCATTGACAAGAATTTAATCTTCCACCCAGCCAGCCTTTTCTCCATATTTTCAATGACTGGGTTCCAGAAACTCATTGTGTTGTGATTAACACCCAACAGTAACCCCAAATAAAAAGTAAGAATCCTGCCCACCTTGCAATGAATGACTCATGCCCACTTTTCAACCCTCTTCTCCTTGACTCCAATGCCTAGCAGCTGGCTCTTATGATAGTTGATCTTCAGTCCTGACACACTTTGAAAACACTTCATGATTCTCTTCAATACCATCATCTCATCTAACACATCATTACAGAGAAGCAATGTTTCATCTGCATATTGAATATGTGACAGTCGAAACCCACGCTTTCCAATTTGCACTCCTTTGCATTTGCTCACCCCTTCAACCATTTTTATCATGCAACTTAGGGCTTTAGTAATGATGATAAAAAGAAATGGCGACAAAAGGCAACCTTGGCGTAGTCCCCTTTTCATCTTGAACTGTCTCGTCAGAGACCCATTCACCAAAATCGACACCATTGCCGTACTGACACATTCACCGACCCACATCCTCCACTGGTCACCAAACCCCATTTTCCTCATAATCAAATTAAGGAAACTCCAGCTAACACAATCATATATTTTTTCAAAGTCGATCTTGAACATCAAGCCCCCTTTTCCTTTTTTAAATGTATCAACCACTTCATTAACCACAAGGGAGCAATCCAAAATCTGTCGACCTTGAACGAACGTAAATTGATTCATGCCTATTATTTCATCCATCCCTCATCTCACTCTATTGGCCAGAGTTTTTGCCACTATTTTACAGATACATCCGACTAAACTTATCGGGCGGTAGTCATTAAGTTTTGTTAGGCTTTGAACCTTTGGAACCAAAGTGAGGAAAGATGAGTTAACCCCCTACCTAGTCTCCCATTGTTATAAAACTCTGTCATATATTTCATCACTTCCTCCTTTACCACCGGCCATTGTTTTTTGAAGAATTCTAAGCTGTAACCATCCGGTCCCTACACTTTCTGACTGTCACAACTATTTATAGCTTCCCAAATTTCTTCCTCCAAGAATGGTTTTTCAAGCAGCCTCATCGATTCCCCCTTTAATGCCTTAAACTAACAACTCTTTTGTTACTAGTGTTTAAGCATTATATGACTAATTTTTAGTAAAGCATTGTGTGACTAGTGGATAGACATTGTGTGACTTTGGTTTCTGGTTGGGTCTTAGAAGTTTTCTTTTCTGGTTATGTTTTGTTCCCTCAGAGTTCTTGTTTGTGTTAATGTCTCACGTAACCCAAAGTCAATCACGCTTGCGTGACTGAATTTGGGCATTGCGTGACTTGCTAGTAAGGCATTGCGTGACTAGTGGATAGGCATTGCGTGACTTGATGGTAAGGCATTACGTGGCTTGCTGGTAAGGCATTGCGTAACTTGCTAGTAAGGCATTGCGTGACTTTGGTTTCTGGTTGGGTGAGTCTTCTTTTTTTGCTATGTTTTGTTCTTTCAGAGTTCTTGTTTGTGTTAGTGTCTTGTATTTCCCGTTGTGAGTTTTGAGGGCTTCCCCTACTCCTTTGTCTTTGGTTACTGATTTATGTGTTTTTTCTTACCTCCGAATCAAAAATTCCTCTCACGTGACGATCTGCCTCTGCCTTGGTGGCGGGAGAAATCTGTATCTGATATTGTTTTCTTCGATAATGGTCTTGCTCCTGCCCTTCGTCGATTTGGGATGTGATGCTCTTGGGCTCGTCTTTCTTTCCCTTTACAAAATCAGTCACGCAATGTCTAAAAACTGATCACGCAATATCTAAAAACTAGTCACGTAATACTCCGGAGATGAATAGTCTAGCGAGAAAAGCTCAAAAAATATAAGTTTGTTTAAAGCACAGAACTAAACATACTTGACCCGTTAATAGGTTTCGGGTTGAGACGCGGAGCTAAATAAATGGATCGGTTTCATTAAGGACATTTTAGTCCAAAGGTGACTTCTTATGTCTAAAAACACTTAAAATTATGGAGAGGTTCATTCTCAAAAACGCCTTATGAAAGTCGCCTATAAAAAAAAAGTCGCCTAAAAAAAATCTCTCACCTTTTCTAGCGATCGGAGCGCTAGATTTGGTTCCAGCCGAATCACCCTTCCCTCGCGCTTCACTTTTCCCCCACCATTGTCCCAACGTTCCGTAGGGGAGTTGTGCCCCCCACCCTCAACGAGCACCAAAGGAGGGGTGGGGGGAAGCGTCCCTGGGGAGTGCCATATGTGTGCTCCCCAGAAAGGGAGGTGGGGTGGGGGTGGAGGTGGCATGAGGGTGAGAGGGATGCATGGGTGGTCGATTGGCATAAAGAGCACCGTTGACTGGTCTTAAAAAAATAAAACAGGGGTAGAAAGAAAAAGATTATTTTTGACACTTCATATTTGTTCACTAACGCCGTTTCTGTATTTGAGATCGATGGTTTATTTTAAAAATTAATACACTTGTTTGAAATTATGTCTAAAAATTAGAAAGTAAGGGTATTTACCAACATGTATTGATATTTATATCTTAGCCATTTATTCATTCTTAATTAATTATGACTTCACCTTTATATCATTTATTTTTCATTTTATAATTTATAACTAATAATAAACTTTTAAGAAGGAAAAAACAAACAGTTGTATAAAAAAACAGTAATAACAAAAAAAAAATAATGAAAGGATGCTTAAGAATATTTATTATTATTATTATTATTATTATTGTAAGAATCTGCAATGCAAATTGAAAAGGTGTGTGTTCATTGCTAATCTTAGACTTGGAAATCTAGCTACTGGAAAACTCTTCATACAAAAATAAGTGAATATCAACAATTAGAATTTCATTTTTCAAAAAAAAAAAAAGATATATTTTATTAGGAGGGTTTTAAGAAGACTTGTTAAAATTTTTGGTTGGTATTTGATTTTTTTCTTTTTTGTTTTTTGAGAAAAAAATTATGTTTGATTGTTAATATAAAAGATATTCATGTAATGCAGGCCAATGGAAAATACAGTGTTCTTGCTGCCTATGAATTTGATCATATAGGATATTCTCAATTTTGACAATTTTGACATAGAATTCTCAGCTGATTACTCTATAAGTACATGCTCCAGGACAATTTGTATAAGCAAAAACATAATCTTTTCTCAGCCAGCTTTAAGTAAAAGTGTAGTGCTACCAACCATGGCATTGCATCAACTTTCTTTAAGTTGCTTAGTGTGTTTCTGTTAGCAGCAATGATCTCTGCTAGTGATCCTGATATCATATCACGCAATCGTTATCTATATACACGTGTGTGGCAATAACAAATCGAATAAAATCAATTTTTACATAGATAAATGTTGATAATATAGATAAATTAATTTCGTTTTGTTTTTATTGTTTATGAAATTTCTAGACATTGTAAGTGAAGAAGAATACATGTGCAATTGGTTCAATTGAAGGAGAGTTGAATTATTGGGCCCGTCACCAGTGACAGGACAGCTTAGGGATAGACTTTGATTAAATGTGGTTGAATGAGTTAATAAGAGAGGGGCCATGGCAGTCGCATGCTCAGTTCTTGAATTTTATCATATAGGATATTCTCAATTTTGACATAGAATTCTCAGCTGATTACTCTGAATGTACATGCTCCAGGAAGATTTGTATAAGCAAAAACACAATCTTTTATCAACCAGCTTCAAGTAAAACTGTAGTGCTACCAACCATGGCATGGCATCAACTTTCTTCAAGTTGCTTAGTGTGTTTCTATTAGCAGCAATGGTCTCTGCTAGTGATCCAGATATCATATCAGATTTCTTATCCCCTGCAAACTCTACAGCCCTTGATGGAAATTTCTTTACCTTCAACTTAGCGGTATATTCGATGCTGACTATTGATCGGATTCAAGTTTACAGAAGCTAGCATGGCGAAGTTCCCTGCCTTTAATGGCCAGAGTGTTACCTTTGCCAGTTTGGTGTACCTGCAGGCACCTTCAACCCACTTCTCATCCACCCTCGTTCTGCTAAGCTTCTCTCATCGTTGTTGATGGAAGCCTTGGGGTTGGTTTTGTTGACACAACCGGCAAGCTTTACACCCAAACACTCTAGGTTGCTGATATCTTCGTGTTTCCTTAATGGAACATCCTTGACATTTGGCATTAACTTAACCATGGCTATTTCTGGCTTTGGCAGTGCAAATGTAGGAAGTGTTTCTATTTCATCTACTGTTTTTGCCACTAGCATTGATGATGATGTCCTAGCCAAAGGCTTTAAAACCGACGTTGCTACTATTCAGAAGATCAAGGTTGGCCTTGGACCCAAGGCCAAGAATTGAAGCACCAAAGATAAATTGCAGAAAACCAAATGTAGTAATCATGTTGAGTTTCATGAATAGCTTTATATTGTTACATCATGTTTAATTAGAAATGAAATTGGTTTGAATCATCCGATAAACCTTGTGGAAAAGAAATCCTTGGCTTGCTTTGGTTTTCCTTTGTCTCTTTTTTGTTCTTGGTCTCCTGGTTTTATTATTTGAATAAACAAGTATTTGACATCATTTAAGGAAGCCATAGAAATTTTAAGCAGAGGAATCAATTGCAAATTCTCTTCTGGTTAAGTTAATGCCAAATGTCAAGGATGTTCCATTTGGCTGCAAAGAAATTGAAGATAAGGATAACATTTTTGCCCACCATATGGACAGTGGGCAGCCGAGCACTATTTCAGGTGGTTCAGGTTAGTTTTTGCTAATTATGAATTGATTTCTCAGTTAATAAACATACAGACAGGCTACCGACCAGTGTTGATTTTCAAAAGGGTCCAAGAAATTGGATTGTACACTTAATCCCCAAGAAAATTTGTTCTTTTTCTACTAGGGACAGTTTTTATTATCTTTGAACATTATATTCTCAGCCATAGGCTTTCAGCAAAACATGGAAGACATGAAAGTATGAAACTCTACAGGTTCTTCAGTGGAATCAAAACACAAACCAGGGAACTCAAGGCAAGGGTAGGTTTTAAGCTTGAAAGATTCTAGCTCTATAATCCACACTTGGAGGCATTGTTTGATTTTCTTTCTAATAATCTTCATCCATGGCACTTTCTGCAGTCTGAAAACTTAGAATTCATTTAAAAAAAAAACTAAGAATTCATAACAAATTAATCCTTAATGCAAAAGGAACACAATTATATTTTGCTTCATCTTGATGGTTCAATTTATTGAGGTAACTCCCCTTTGCAACAGAACAAGACCAACAGACTGAAATCCGAAAATTTAGAATGTTAATAGTTCATGATCCCCATCTCAAGCCTTGGGTGCAAACCCTGCCGTGAGTTTCTGAATTGTGGCAACATCAGTTTTGAAAGACTTTGCCAAGGTCTCATCATCAATGCTTGTTGCGAGCACGGTAGAAGGAACCGAGACAGTGCCAGCAGTTGCACTACCAAAGGCGAATATCACAATGGCAAGGCCTTTCTCATCGCAGTTGAGCTGATAGTGCACTAATCCCTTAGGGAACACAAACATGTCTCCTGCTTGAAGCCTTGGTGTAAAGAGCCCGTTAGCAGTGTCAACGAACCCGACTTCAAAGGTCCCGTACGTAAGAAACAAAAGCTCCACAGCTTGGGGATGGGTGTGCGGAGGGTTGACTAAGCCTGCAGGGTACTGCCAAACAGCATAAGACACACTTTGTCCATTAAGGGCAGGGAATTCAGCCTTGTTTGCTTTTGTTACTGTGAAATTTGTTGGTGGATCAAAGCTAACGAGTGGCCTCATGGCTGTGTAGGTGAAAAACTTTCCATCCAATTCAATAGCATTCACTCCAGCTGGAACAACAAAATCAGAGATGATATCTGGATCCCCACATATTGCTACTCGGAAAAAAGGGAAAGCAATTGCTAGAGATAGGAAGAACTGCTGCTTGATAGTCAAGGCCATGGCGGAAAAACTAGGATAGTAACAAATGAAATGCTAAAACAGTTGCAGATATGGCTTTCAGCAAGGTTGTATATATACATATATATATACTTGATTTGCAAGCATTACACTTGACAATTCCTTTTGGTGGCGTTTGTTTGCAGGGATGTAAAGTGACATTACCTGCAATGTGCCCAATTAAATTACATTGCAGCGTTTGCTTTGTAATAGACCACTGCAATGTCAGATTGCAATGTAATCACATTGCAGCCCTTGGCTGCAATGTGATTGCAGCCGAAAACCAATGCAATGTACATTACATTGCAGGCTGCAATGTCTGCAATGTTATTAAAGACATTTTTGCCCTTTAACTTTATTATTTTATTAAAAATATTTTATAATATTATAATTAAAATAAAAATATTAAAATAAAATATATAATATAAGAAATAAAAATTAAAAAATAAAATATAAAAAATTAAAATTTATATAATATAGGTAAAAGAAATTAAAATAAAATATATAATATAAGAAATAAAAATTAAAAAATAAAATATAAAAAATTAAAATTTATATAATATAGGTAAAAGAAATTAAAATATAATATATAATATAAGAAATAAAAATTAAAAAAATAAAATATAAAAAATTAAAATTTATATAATATAGGTAAAAGAAATTAAAATATAATATATAATATAAGAAATAAAAATTAAAAAAATAAAATATAAAAAATTAAAATTTATATAATATAGGTAAAAAATATTAAAATAAAATATATAATATAAGAAATAAAAAGTAAAATATAAAATATAAAAAATTAAAATTTATATAATATAGACAAAAGAAATTAAAATAAAATATATAATATAAAAATTATATTAAATAAATGAAATAAAATATACAAAATTATAATAAAAAATGAAAATAAAATATATGACATTAAAAATATATTTAAGAGATAATATTATATAAAAATTAATAATAAAGAATACAAGTATATTAAATTTATATTTTAATAAATAAGGGTAATTTTGTAAATTAACATTACATTCCCTGTAAAGTACTTGTAAAACAAACACTGCAATGTTATCTTCCCTGCATTTTAATCATTACATTACTTATATACCAAACACTGCAATGTTATCTTCCCTGTAATCACATTAACTGCAATCACATTCCCTCCAATCACATTACCTGTAATCACATTGCATTGTAAAGTACCAAAAGCCACCTTTGTTTTGTCAAAGTTCACGACAAAGACAACAGTTCTCAACATGACAACTATAGGCTCAGGTGTTTTCTTGTCTATGCTCCAGGTTCTCTTTATTCGAAATTTAGCTTGGGTAATATCCATATATCCAGTCTCGATCCATCAAAGACAAATGCATCAAACACAACCAAATTGTTTTACTAGGAAGGAGCGGACATTGGAACCTTAAATGAAAGACAAATTAATGATATCTAATGAAAGGGGTTTTCAAGATACTGTTGCAACTCTCGTCTTCGAGTATGTTTGGTCTGACTTTTTTTAATTCAAAAGTTATTATAAAGCTCTTATGAAAAATAATAATTTTTAAAATTAAATTAAAACTGTTTAGTAAATTTATTTTTTATAAGCTAGTTTTTATAGATAACTTGTTTAGTAAAACAATTTATATAAAATCTAATTTTGGTTAAAATTACCATAAATGGTATTTAATAAATAACTTTCTATTAATAATAAATTTCTTTATTCAAAATAGAAAAATTAACTTTATTTTTTATCTATTTAAAATAAATTTTTAAAAATATAAAAAGTATTTTTATATAACATAAAGTTTATAATTAATAATAAATCATAAAAAAAGAGTTCACAAATCAACAACACACGTTGTAACTTGTAGGGGTAATGCTGCAATTCCAATGTAAAACAAATCGATATGATATTACATTCAATCTAAATCATTAATATACTAAAATTCATCTTTTTTTATATCTTTTATTATGAAAAATAATTAAAAACAATTTAATCATAATATTCTGTCTCCTAGATATTGATTACGTAGCAATTTTTTTCATAAAATACTAAAACCCGGCTTAAAACTGAAATAAAAAAAATAAACATAAAATAATTTGAAAGAGATTAGAGATTTGGATCAAGCTATATAATCATATCTAACAGTATCAACTTCGTAATAAAAAAGAATGAAAAAAATATATCATCAAAGATTTTCAAAACCAAAAAAAAAAATAAAAAAAAAATAAAACAAAACAGAAAAAAATAATACCTTAATGCGATTTTGATTTTTTAATTTTCGTTCTTCCTAATTTTTGTAAAAACAAAAAAAAAATCCTTGATTTGCATAAAGGGAGAGAGGAGAAGGAGATTAACAGGGAGAGAGTATTTTTTGAGAAAAGATTTTTTTGAGAAAATACAACTCTCCTAATAAGCTGACGTGTTTTTTCTTTTTTTAAAAAGAGAAAGTTCTTAATTAGAGTTTTTTTTAAGCCTTTTTTTAGATTTTATTCTTAAAAAAAATCACTTTTTTTAAGAGCTTTTCAAGAAATCCTATTTGGCCCAACTTTTACTTTTAAACAGTAGATACGTTAAAAATAGGTCAGGCCAAATCGGCACTTAATGTTAAATTATTAGGTGACTCTTCATACTTTTAAAATAAAAATTCAAAATTATTGTCAAATTTAAAATACAAAAAATTAACAAATTTTAAATGATACAAACACATATTCATAACTAGAGTAATGTAAAGATTTGATAATTAACAATCTTTTTGGAAGGAAAAAGTTTTAACAGAACTTCCTACGTTATTAGGAGAAAAAGTTAATAACCAAATAAGGGACGTTTTTTAAAGAATAATTCTTTATGAAAATCTTACATATGATGAACTCATAAGCTTATCCAAAAAAAAGGGATTAAAAATTTGTCAAGATATAAAACTTTAAAAACAATTAATAAAGGAACGATATCTTTGCAAAAAAGAAATAGGATCATTCTGCTAACAATTTGACATCAAACATGAACCTTTTTCCTCAAATACCTATTGTCCTGCAAAACCAAAACAAAAATAAAACATAAAAAAAGTATCTCTAATTATTACAACAAATCAAAATATAGGATGTATAAAAAAGATAAACCAAATGGAAAGAAGAAAGTAAAATAGACAACAACAAAATGTTTTAGATGCGGAAAATCTAGTCACATTTCAAAATTCTACAAAATTAGAAGAAAAATCAACGAACTTCACTTTGATGAAACATTGAACAAAAAATTAGTAAAATCCTATTAGAATTAATAACATTGGACTATGAGACATCAGACAGCAAAGAATCTACAAGTGAATTTCAAATAGATAAAATACAAACTACATCTCAATCTAATGAAATAATAATTGAAATAAGTTAAAATTTATTGTAAAATGATGGAAATTTGTTCTTATTACTCAAGAATTTCCACCAATTAGTATTATGAATATTATTTCTCCTACACAAACAATTCAAACATGAAAAAATCTAATGAAATTAATGATTTAATTAGACCATAATTGTTATGATTACGCAGGGAGATTAAAAGAAATTTAGTAATTATTTCATATTATTTGACAACTACTTTTTTCGGTGAAAAAAAATTCAAGTGGATAAATAACAACAAGGTATACTAATTCGTACCCAAAATCACTCGAAGTAGAGATTTACTAAGATAAATACTACTAAACTTAAATTTCTGACCTATCTATGTTTGACAAGTGTCCTTTCCTAGTTAGCTGGGCTATTTTTTTTCTTTTAGCCTTTGCTTGGGCTGTTATTGGGCTAATTATTGGGCCACTGCTGTTTGTCTTCGGGTAGACGGCACTGCAGAAACCGACGCCGTTCGGATAATCTACCGCCAACAAAAATCAAATAATCCCCAAAACAATCCGGCGCGTCACGAAGGCGGAAAAAGGCAGACAGAAATGGCGAGCCGTCTACTGCTCAAAACTCTGTCGAAACGACATTGTATTAGCTCCACCTCTCTTCCTTTCCTCTCCAAATCCTCGGCGTCTAGATCCGTAATTATTTCTTTCGTTTTCCTTTATCAGAATTTTTATTAAAAATTTGAAAAAAAATGAAAATTTTCTCTAATTTCGATTTTATTTTTCTTTAATTTAAAAGGCAAGTACTTTGGTCTTAGCCGAGCATGAAGGCGGCTCGATCAAGGCTCAGTCACTGAGCGCTGTGGTGGCCGCCAGCTCCATCGGCGAGAACAATTCCGTTTCCATGCTGTTGGCTGGCTCCGGTTCTTCCCTTCTGAAGGCCGCCGAGAGTGCCGTCACGTGTCACCCTTCTCTTTCTCAGGTAAATCGCACGTGACGTTAAAATTGTATAATTTTCCTTTTACTAATAATATTTCACTTATTTTCTGATTTATGTTATTAATTTTTGAATTTCTTGTTAGTTTTAGTAAACAAAAAATGCAAATAATTTTGCGGTTTTTACTAATATTAATAAGACTGTTGTTTCATTGTAGGTTCTTGTAGCTGATTCTGATAAATTTGAATATCCTTTGGCTGAGCCATGGTCTAAGTTGGTCCAACTGGTTCAGCAGCAAGGAGGCTACTCTCATGTCATTGCTACTTCAGGTTCTTTCGGGAAGAACATATTGCCTCGTGCCGCTGCCCTTTTGGATGTTTCTCCAGTTACTGATGTTGTTGAAATTATTGGATCCCATCAATTTGTCAGGTAAAGTTTACTTTGCATACTATCTGTTTACTTTGATGGATACTGTTTGTGTTGTATGTGAACTGTTGTTGCTTGTCATGCAAGTTGAGTTGATTGAGTTGTGCTGATACACTTGAATTTTAAAAACATGGGACTTTTATCAGAATGTCAAGTGATTAAAGTGTAGGCTATTGTATTTTGAGGTTCGTTTCATTGTCTACTAGTTGTTTGCAGGTCAAGGGTCAAGAGGGGTCTTGAGTTTGAGCTGTATTGAAATGATTTAGGCCGTGTAATAGTACTTCTAGCTGTTTTTGATCGTAGTTATAGTATGTGTTACTTGGTTCGATGTTTATGATCAATTCGTGACTTTAAAGCCTAAACTTTGCTGTTACTATGTTTGTTTCCTTTATGAAACTGTGTAGATTATAGGGGTAGGGACCATAGGAAAGCGACTCAAAATGATTATCTGTATTCTGCATAATCCTGCACACGGTAATGAATCATTGACATGCCTCTTGTTGAACTGATTTTGTAGTATATTTTCTATGTAACAGGCCAATTTATGCTGGAAATGCCCTTTGTACAGTTCGATATACTGGTGCCAGCCCTTGTATGTTGACAGTTAGATCCACCTCTTTTCCAGTGCCTCCAATCTCGGGTGAATTAAAATCTGATAGGGCTCCTATTTCTCAGGTTGATCTCTCAACCTTAGATGAAGGTCTGTTTACCTTTTCCTGATGCATAGATGTTCAAATTGGCTTGTCTCTGCCTTGAAAGTTATCTTTTCCCTTCCTGCTTCATAGATGAAAGGAACAAAAAAGAAGGCAGTGGTTCTTGTAGTTTTCACTGCATATTTCATGTGCCTTGGGAATTATAATGTTAACAAATTTTATCTTAAGAAAACTTTTGGGAATTCTAACTGATTAGTTTATCTGAGCTAATTTTGAGTGTGCAACTTGAGTCTATGCCATGTCTTGACCTTAAGGGTCATACTTTGATTGCAGATTCTATTGGTAAATCTAGATACATAAAGCTATTATCGGAGGATACAGAGCGCCCTGATTTGGGAAGTGCACGTATTGTGGTTACTGGGGGGCGAGCTTTAAAAAGTGCTGAGAACTTCAAACTAATAGAGAAGCTAGCAGAGAAACTTGGTGCAGCTGGTTAGCTTCAAGAACTCTACTATCCTGAACTTTTAAAACCCTCATTCTATTGTTGTCATTGTCATGTCTTTCTTCATATAGATGTCCTTTTTGTAAGTGTTTTAAATTTTCATGATATTAAGCTTAGTGGTTCTTCTTTTTCTTTCTTTTCTTCTTTTTTTTTTTGGTGTAGTTGGTGCTACCCGTGCTGCTGTTGATGCAGGATTTGTTCCCAATGAACTACAGGTAAGATTCATATGGTTCTTTTCAACTTACAAGCATGCCATAAGGAGCTTCTGTCATGTTATTATGTACTTTTTGATTGGTTCTGTCTTTCAGCCATTCAAGTGGAACATTGAAACTATTATTGTCATGCATTGCTTTCATGAGGTTGACTTCCTGATATGTTGCCCCATTTCTCTCATTTTACCAAACAAGAACACACATACACACACACACATGCATGTTATCAATTTGCTATTTGATGATGAAATGTAAAGATGCCAAGGTTTATAATCTTTCCTAGGATATATAATATGTATCTTAGTTTCGTCAAGAAAAATGCATTCACGTTTGAAGGAGAATCTAAAACTGAAATAGCTCAAAAGATATTAAATTTGTAGTCCACATAATTATCTTAGATATGTTTTTCCTGCCTGATCTGATTTGTAATACTTATCTTGTCAGGTTGGTCAAACCGGGAAAATTGTGGCCCCAGAACTATACTTGGCATTTGGGGTTTCAGGAGCCATTCAACACTTAGCTGGCATGAAAGATTCCAAGGTTATTGTTGCTGTTAACAAAGATGCAGATGCGCCCATTTTCCAGGTAACAATCCTCCCTTCCTATTATACATGCATCCATCTGTCCTCCCCTCTCCCTCAGTTCTCTGTCTGTCGCAGAAATGTGAATGCAAGGATACGTACACAAAAAGGTGCATATATGACCATGTGTTTAAACAGACAAAGATGTGAAATGCTGATTGATTCTTGATGCATTCCATATTCTTACATCTGGTGCAGGTAGCTGATTATGGACTTGTGGGTGATCTTTTCGAAGTGATACCGGACTTGTTAGAGAAGCTTCCTGAGAAAAAGTAGGCCTGTATACTTCAAGTCTCCTCATAGTCCTAAACATTGTTGAATGCTTGTTTACATGAAAAATTTCAAATTGAATAGCAATAAAAGTAATGATATGAAAATTCACTACGAATAAACAGCCCTTTTTACCCTGCAATATCAGTTGCTAGCTTCTGGTGAGCGGAACAAAGCAGATGTCTGTTCTAAATCGAAAGTTCAATGGAAATCAATCTTGAAATGACCTGAACCTATGTCTCTGCCAGGAAGGGGCAAAGCAAGCATTATGGTCACATTGTAACTGCATTTTACCAGTCCCAAATTATCATCAAACCCAATGTTTGAAACTGGACTGAGCCCAATCGAAACTTCCTTTTGTTAAACAGATGGATGATGCTAGAAATGGGATAGTTTGTGTTCTTGAATCACATGAATGCCTTCATTTCTGCAAGTACCTTTCTGTTTCAAGGGAGGGACATCTCTTTGAAACCAAGCATGCCTTTGGTTGTAAACTCTGAAGTTACTCTTTTATCTCTTCATTACTACTAAAGCAATTAGCATAATTGAAGGTATAATCACCCAAAGTTATACCAAATACAATGGTTTTGATGTAATTTAGGATGTTGACTTGAGTTGGCATAAGAAAGGCCAAGAGATCTGCCATTGAAGAGAAGTTTCAAATTCATTTCTCAGTTCAAGTGCATCTGATGTAGTGGTATCATGGTACCCTCCCACGGTACTGACCGGGGTTTGATTCCTCGGATGTGCATGTTTTTTCTTTTTACTTTTACCATCCAAGAGTAAGCTCATACCAAAGAAGTATGGGTTTCAGGTTTTATCTCATATCTGAAAACTTTTCTAGAATTTGGATCAATACAAAAACTGCTCAAGAACAATGGAAATGACTTTGATTAGACTGGTTCCGTAAGCCAAGCGAAGGAATGGTATGTCAAAAATGGCAAATGGGAAAGGCAGAAACCCTTTTCAAGACCAATCAAGGTCAAAGGAAAAAACATGGATTGTTTCTTTTCATATTCTTCTCCTTTTAGCATGTGGTTCTTGTCCCAATAGACATGTTCAAGTTCCACCAGGTAAATAAAACCTGCTTTTCTTAGAGTCTGACCAGAATGCTTGGATCCATATCTGTTTGCATCAATGCAAACCACAAGAAAGTTGCATATTTTGGGGGCATTGGTTTGGTCTTTGGCATATATCTTGTTAACTTTTTCATTCATTCCTCTTGCGTGTAAACAGAATAAGAAGCCTTCAACTATGTGTGTTGTCAATTTTTTTTTCCCATTTTTAGAGAAAAACAGGCAACACATATATCTAGTCTTTTTTGCTTGGATGGAATTTCTTCATGATACCTAGTTGTCACTTTTACCATTATTTATGCTACTGAAATTACTAATTAACCCATCATTTAATTTAAAATTTCAAGTAATAATTGAATAGAATCAAATCCGTAAGACATAAAAAGATATCCAAAATTAATGTTTTTTCGATTCATAAAGAAAATCCGAAGATAATATTTTTTGATTCATAAAGAAAAGTAGTTAATTTTTTCAAAAAATTTTTATTTTTCTCAAAGATGATGTATTACTTTCATATAATAACTTATTTAAAGATGTATTAGGTTTGACCTAAAATGTGATGATGAAAGAAAGCACCTTTTGGAATAATTCTTTTGGTGACAAAAGCATTCCTGACAACCCCCCCTCAGAATTTTGTATTTGGTGGCACATCTTACTTTTGGTATCTTCCTCACCAGATTGAACAGGCAAGAACTTGAAGGATGAGGCGGCTCGGGCTGGTTTTGCTTTTTCTTAAGCAAGAATGTTACTTTCTAATAAAACTATGGAAATTACAACACTAACCATCTATCTCTTCAGATAAGATTTGCGAAAAAAAGATTTATAAACCCGAACAAACATGAATTGTCGAAAAAAAAAATTCGAATCTAACTGTTTAAATAAGAAGATATATGTACCTCTCATTCAATAAAATGTTCGGGTGCATACAGTTTCTTCTAGTAATATTTTAATTGTTGGAGACATATATAGTTCAAATGATGATTATAGGAAGAAAGGAACCAAGCTTTGGAACAGATACGGTTTTGAAAATATATATGTAAGACTTTGTAAGAATATTGGATATAGAAGAAAAGCAAGTTACATGGTGCAGCTTGACATCAGCTGACATTTGGGAGGGTGGACGAGAGAGACAGAACACTGCCTAACCACAGTCGAAATAGACTGTAGTACTGTTGTTTTAAGAAGGGAAATAAGAAAGAATTGGACCTAAAAAAGCAAAAAATTGGATCACTTTTAAGGAAAGAAAACTTGCATGTTGTTATCTAGGAACTATTTACAGTCTCAAAATGGGAAAAACTTGCATGTTGTTATCTAGGAACTATTTATAGTCTCAAAATGGGAAATAATTGCTAACCCAGTTTGGGATTTAGTGGTATTTTACAAAGCATATATAGTTGGAAAAAAAATTATTTGTTCTCCCCTTTTTCTCTTTGTGTTCAATTATGGTTTGGGAATTGCCCAAAGAAACTACATAAAGTGCAACTATGATTGGTCAAAATTTTTCCTCTCATGGGTGATGATCAAGACCTTCATGTTGAATTATTTCTTTTGAGTTTTACATAGAAAGGGTATATACTTTAATCTACACTTGCAAGTGTTCCTCTTTTGCCTAACACAATTTTTAATTATATGATCAACTATCAGCTATTGATTCAATGAATATCGATTTCAATTAAAAATTAAGAATTGAAATGTGCTTTTAATGTTTTGAGTTTAAATTCTGGTGCTCTCGATTGGATTGTTGTAATTTGATCATCAATGTTGACTGAGTCTCATGGAAAATCAAATTGTATTGAAAGTTACTTATCTTTTAATTTAAGAGAATTAAACCCATGCGGTGACTGATTGACAAAAATTAAAATACCATGCACTAATAGTTTTTCTACCTTCTTATAATTTGACTAGCCTTGAGATATCTCCTAATGTTCTTCTAACCTTGGTTATATTATCTCAACAAAAATCTACATTTGCCTTTTAAAAAAAATAGGTGGGTTGTTGTTACAAGTAGGAATTGAACTGTGTTGGCAGGGTAGGTATTTCCAAAATATATTACATTGTTTGAACCTTCCTTGATGTAAGGATGTAGATCATTAATGTTGACTTCTAGTTAGCTAGGATCAATCTGACCTTTGGGTATTTTGTTTATTGATCTCTCTACCTGTTTTTAATCCTTTTTCACATATGCAACTGAAGAGGGCTACCTTCTTCTGAACTTTTATCCATTTTATGAACATAATTTCGCATACTTCAATTGTTGCAGACAAGAAACAATGGCAGCTCTTAATTTTATCATCATGCACAGCAACATTCTTTTCATTGATGATGATGATGAGAGAGAGAGAGAGAGAGAGAGGGCGCTGTAATAGAATTGAAATCAACCTAGGTAGTGTACTGCCATAGACAAAGGAACTAAACAAAGACCCATTTTCTTTAGTTCAGTGCCATCATCTTCTCTTCCTATAAGACCCAATTCGTCGTTTCTTTCATCTATTTGTCCTGATGCAGCGCCTTTTTCCTATAAAAAGAATTGCAAGAAAAGGCACACTTGTTAGCTTGTATACCGTGAATCTGGCAAAAAAAGAAAATTATATGGCCAGAATTAATCAAAACAAAGCTAATTGATTTCTTACCTGAGATACGTCCATCACATCTTTCTGCTTCAGGTTCTTATTAAAGTGGTTGATTAAGTTACAAACCTATCAAAAATGGGTACAATTTTACTAAGGAAAACAAGAAGTTGACATTGAATTTTTTTTATTTTAATAATGTTTGGAAGGAAACATAAGCTGACCTTGGGGCTATTTGCAGGAGAACTAGCAGTATCCTCCAAATCATCATCAACCAAACCTCCTTTATTACCCTTCCTCTTCTTGAAACTCAACCTGTTACAGCTTTTACCTAAAGGAGCTCCGAGAACATGTCTTCCAGCAGCAGAACAGGCAGCATCAGAAACTAGAGATGAGCTTTGGTAATTGATATCAGAAGAAAAAGAGCTGTTTTCAACATCCATATAATTGTTATTATTTGAGAAATCTTCAAAATACATAGTCCAACTACTCTCCTCAGGAGATTCATCAGCTTCACAAAGAGAGACTGATGATCTGCTCATAGAATTCATGGAACTCTCCATATTCTATGAACCCAATAAGAAGAAGAAGAAGAAGAAGGAGGAGGAGGAGAGAAAAGCTTATAGGACAATATTGAAGATCAGAAAAGAGAGAGCTGATGACTCCTGATAAACCCTCCTGCAAAACTATATTTATAGTAGAGAGAAAAACAATAGACAAGTTGAGAGAGTTTGGAATCTTGGTGGGTGTGGGCCAAATGGAGAGTTGGGTGAGGAGAGAAGTTCCATTTGGCTGCAAAGGAGGAGCTAGCGGGGTTTGACATTTGTGGGAGTAGATTAGATATCTATGCACCAACAGAGATTTTGTTTTCAACTTACCTTTCCGATAAGTGTGTTGAATCAGTCACTTAAGTCACACAGTCAGACTAGCCCTTTCAGTCATTTCTTTTACTTTTTCATCTCAAGAGATTTGGTTTGTTCATTTTCTCATTCATATGTTTCATCAAAGCATCTGTCCATTTTGGTAATATTCTAAAGACCTTTGATTAATTTTCATGTTAATTTCTTAGCTAGGAGAGATATAAGTTAAATAAATCACAGTACTTTAATTTATTTTATTAAAATTTGTCATTGTATTTTTAATTTCATTGATTTATGAATAAAAAATAACGAAATCGAAACTTTTTATACATAAATTTTGTCAATTTCATTATTTTATATTTAAAACTCGACGAAATTGAATACTTTTGATTTTAAATCTCTAAAATAGCCAATTCTATTAAATCAAATTATGATGGTTAATTAATAATTCTTCTATTTATCAATGTTTCCTTTGAATACTCAAAGTATTTGTGAGTAAAGGAAACACTTTCTGTTGCTACACCTGAATAATTTGAAAATCTTTCTTCTTCTTCTTCTTCTTCTTCTTCTCAGTCATCCGTTGAATTAGATATACATGCTC